>JADBJO010001734.1:145000-175000 GCA_016801955.1 Conus betulinus
ATTAGCGAAAAAAAAAATCACTGTCCAACGTAACTTTCGTTACCGGTGTCAACTCCTGTGTTCTGGACGACGACTGTACCAAACGCGGATGAATATAGCACTACTTTTATGGGTATAGACTGGAGGAAGAATCTGATGTTGTGATAGTTATGAATTTTTTAAAAATTGAAACTGATTTGACTTCAAAATTGGACTTGAATAAATTGATCAAACATGGTTTCCAGAATTCTATGTTACGTTGGACCATGCAAATCAGTCGAGTGTGAAAAAAAAATCAAAAGATTTGGAACTATTTTGTTCTATTCATGCACACAAATGTGGTGGAAGCACGTATATGCATATTTCAGCCATGTGTCCATTGTGAATCAAACAGGCAGCCGCTTCAAAGCTGTGGTTACCGAAAATCCCGAACAGTTACACTGGACCGCGTTGTTGCACAGGTGCACTTGCACCTTCTTTTTTTTCCTTCTACATCTGTTGTTCGTATGCATTGAATTATTCAAACCACTTCACTGAAGATTAAGCTTAACATTAGTTATGTTTGGGGATCTTTTTTGCTTGTTTGGGGTTGTAGCGTCCCATGATTGCAGTCTGATGATTTTGGTTTCCTGGTTACATTGGACAGTAACAGTTGAAAGTGCTAAAATATTTACAAAATATCAACTGTTTAGCTTTTATATTTTTGTATCATGAATGTCTTATCATTTCGCAACAGTAAAGTTAAAGATTTATCCAATTTCCCCAACAAAAAAAAGTGTTGTAGATTCTGATTTTTTTTTTCTTGTTTCTGCCTTACACTGGACAAAAAAAACGGCAGTTTCCTAGTTACACTGGACATTAACAGTTGAAAGTGCTTAAATATTTACAAAATATCAACTGTTTAGCTGTTATATTTTTGTATCATGTTGTCTTATCATTTAGCAATATAGTCAAATCAGAGATTTGTCCAATTTCCCAAATAGAAAAGCTGTTGTAGGTTCTGATACTATTTTTTGTTCCTGCGTTACACTGGACACAAAAAAAATTGTAATGAGGCAGAAATATTTCAAAAGTGGAAAAATCAGTTTCTGTCTGCAAGTTTTTAACCAAGTCCAAGATAACTGCTGCCCAAAATAAGGAAAGTTAGCTGAAAATTGGTTTTAGAGTAATGCCATAGAAAAAAAACAACAACATTTTTTGGTATTTTTTTGACACAATTTAGCTTATGAATTATTCGTCAAAATTAAGTGTTGAAACAGTTGTGTTGCATTTATTTGGGTGCTCATTACTGTTTTCATGATGAAAAAATGTCTGTAGTGCTCTCTCACCTTCTTTGTTTTGTTTCGATTTGTGAAGTGTTTAGTTACTGTGTTACATCGGACACACAAGTGTGTTAGTGATTTTAACAGGAGTACAATCAAAGACAAACATCCATGCTGTTTAAATATTTAATAAAACTTGATTCTTTAGACCTCAAACTATGCAAAAAGTGTAAAAAGCATGCATTCTTGGGATATTTTACTTTTGTGGTGTGTGTCACATTATTGGTACACAACTCTGGAGACTGACCCACCAAGTGGACTGAAATTAAAAATGTCAGAGAACACGCAAAGTAATGAACGATTATTTAAAATATTTTCAGTGGCTGACAATTGATCTGCTGACTTTATCTTAGGAGCAAAGTGCCCAACTCCTGAGCAGTGAAGAAGTAGGTGGTTTACAGTAATTTGTTTGCCACATATGCAATGTATACTTTAGGAATACTTTGTTCTAAAAGCATTCAATCGGAACCTATACATCAAACTTGTAACATGTCTGGAATGCACTACAGATAAATTGTTTAAAAAACATTTCAGATTTGCTGCATTCTTTACTTGTACACAGTGCTGGTAATACTGACTAAAAATTATGCAGTTCAGCAACCTGATTTTGAGACATTTTTTCTATGCACTGGTTAAATTCATGCTGATCTAGTTGAATGTCGAGATGCCGTGAACCTTCTATGTTTTTCGCAACCCTTTTAGCCGCATGATCTGCCCACTCATTTGGGGTGATTCTGAGGTGAGACAGAATCCAGCAAAAGGCAATACTGGTACCCTTTAGAGACAATTCATAACATGATGTGTTTTATTTCAACAGTCATTTCTAGTCGATTTTTTTTTATGCCTCGGGATTTAATGGCCTGTAAAACAGACTTTGAGTCCACACAGAATAAAATATTGCCTGTATCCGTCGAAAGATCTACAATTTGATTTAATGCCAGAAGTATGGCTACAAGTTCAGCAGTAAAAATGGAATAATGTATACTAAATGTAGTATCGTTTTTCTGTTTTTAATAAGGGTATTACAAAAGCTGCACCAGTATAAATTCCCATCATCAAGAACTGATCCATCAGTGTATATCTTTTAATAGTCTGTATACCTACTTTCTAACTGGGAATTAACTTAACATTTTAATAGATTAGGGAATGGCTTTTTGACAAATCTGTGTGATCAATGTCAAATATTGGTTGATTTTTTTTCATTTTGGAAGTGGAGAAAAAGAAGGTTTAATTGCAACATTTTTCCCGTTCAGCTCTGTATTACAAATAATATCTGAGGCAAATGTATTAATGGACTTCAAGGACTGTATTCTTCTTGCCCTTTTTGCAAAGTAAGTTTCTCAATTAAGATAAAACAATTTTTGTTTCTTTTTGTGAAAATGTTTCATAAGCATAAGTTTTAAGTATAAATTTAGCAGCTGATGCTTTTCTTTGTTCATCAAGGGGTAGAACACCTGCTTCTCTGTAAGTTCCTAAAACTGACGTGTATATATATATTGATACACCCAGATCAAGTTTGTAAGCTTTGGAATCTATGCTCTGCAGTTTCTTTAACAAGTGCGCTGGAGTGCTGAAAAAAATCTCCTGGGCAATCGTCAGCCGTGCAGGTACAAGGGAAGTAGCGAGAGATATTAGTGCCTTTGTGTCCTGTCCCCAGTGCTGTCTGCTTGTTACCTTCAAAAAGTTCAGACTTTTATTAGAGCGTTTGTTATGTAGTCTATGTGATAATTCCACGAAAGTTTTGAATTGAGATATCAGGTGAGAAGTGTGGTGACGCCAAGAAATTTGGCATTTTTGTGTATATTTTGTGACTGCACCATGATTAATCATGAATTCAGGTAAATTATTAGGGTCATAGCCTGAACTAAACAGCATGATTTTTCGTCTTTTCCAATTATGACGTTAGTCCATTTTCTATCATAAAGTTGTTGATTTATCAAGTTCACGTTGATACACTTTCTTTATATAGTTGAAAGCGCTAACTGCAGTTGCTTTTACATTTGTGTGTGTATGTGTGTGTGTGTGTGTGTGTGTCAACTTTTGAACTTGATCAATTCTAGTTAAGCTAAGCTTTCCTCAGCGCAAGCACGAATCAGCCATCATCTAGATATAATGCGTTTTTATCATTTAAAATCAGTATTTCGAATGCCGAACCGCCCCATATTCTGTACTTATACACCAAGTAAACCAGCGTGATCACGATCATATTCAGTCAATGTCCAGTATTTTTCACAAAATCTTGCTTTTGAGCGAAGTCAGAGCAGGCCTTTCAAATGCCGCCATATTTGATCATTTTTCGAGTTTTACATTTTTGCAAATGCCTCGACAATCTTAAGGTTTATAGACAGTTAAACAGTACAAACTACATAATCAGATGAAAAAGGAAAGAACGGCATCAATTGAAAAAACGTTTTATTTCACTGAAAAACGTCTAGAGTGGCATGATGAGCTATTTAAACCATCAATGTGGGTACACATGCTAAACCGGCAACCAGGACCACATCTTGACCCAGTTATGTCCCTTAGAACAGGGCGAACGAAGCTAAATTCTGGGGCTATCTTTCATTCTTTGCGTTTGTTTTTGTGTGGACCAGGTAAACGATTCATTCATACAGACTGCATTGCACTAAAAACACTTACCTCTGTGTTAATGGAACTAAATGAATGGGAGAATTTCCTCTTCAAAGTCCTCAAAACTCTTGATCGACCTTAACGGACACACTGACTGATCGACTAACAAAGAAGCTCAATGCGTTGAACTTCCGTTTGGGGTGGGCAAACGCACTGCACAACGCACGCACACGTGCTGATCACGTGATGTCAGTTAACGTATGAACAAACGCATGCAACATCGTCACACACACACACACACACACACACGCACGCACGTGAAGTAACGCCGACAGTGTCATGTTGTTGTAGGAAATTAACAGGAGAATTTTGAGGTTAATTATCGACAGATTGCAAAATTTTAGATTGCATGAGCAGATTATAAAACTTTTGTTTTTGTTTTTGTTTTGTTTTGTTTTTTGACTGATGTGTATTTAGACGATACGACTACGACTCCCCCCCCCCCCCCCCCCCCCCCCCCCTTACATGCGTTTTTTTTTTTTTTTTTTTTTTTTTTTTTGGTGTGTTGTTGGGGGTTTTTTTGTTTTTTTTTTTGGTTGTTGTTTTTTTTTTTTGTTTTTGTTTTTTGTTTTGTTTTTGTTTTGTTTTTGTTTTTTTTTTTGTTTGTTGTGGTTGTTTTTTTTTTTTCGCCCGAAGCAGACAATTGTGTGTGTTGACATCTGCCATGTGATGAAGAACGACTTGTGACTTTGCCCTCACTGTGAAATTTACTCATAGTGATGTTTCTCCACCCCCATCACCACGCCTCCTCGCCCGTTCCACTCCCCCTACTCTTTACCGGTGTAACGATCCATTTTAACTCCCCTCCACTTTTGAACTCCCCGGGAGTTAGAATTAGCACGTGCCATTTTTAACCACACCAGAATGACCACACCAGAATGACCCCCCCCCCCCTCCCCCCCCCTCCCCCGTTTTAGATTAACTCCCCCACCCCAAAACATTCACTTTTATGTGTTAGTCACGATATGAGAAATAAACATTTGATAAACAGCCCCCCCCTCCCTCCCTCCCTCCCTCCCTCCCTCCTCTTCTGTCTGTCTGTCTGTCTGTCTGTCTGTCTGTCTGTCTCTCTCTCTCTCTCTCTCTCTCTCTCTCTCTCTCTCTCTCTCTCTCTCTCTCTCTCTGTTTGCCTATCTGGTGGTCTATTTGTCTGTCTGTCCGGTTGTCTCCGTCTCTGTCTGTGTGCCCCACCCCCCCACCCCACCCCACCCACCCCCATGTCTGTCTTTAATATAAATCTTACGAATGATAAAAGGCTTAGGAGATGGGAAGTCACTACCCTCTTTTCATTCTAGCTCGGCAACATCCATGATGAAGAAAATTGCAACGCAAATGTGTGTGTGTGTGAGTGTGTCAAACATAAAACGGACTTTATAACTCATCTGTTTCAATTCAATTTTGCTTTGAGAAGTGGTGTGACTATGCCAATGTGATTTGAAAGTTAGCGTCCTTTTAGTGGATGACCTGGACATTCAGCACCCGTTCTGCAGGGCACTGGGTCTTATAGTTCAGTCCTTTTTCAATCGATTTTCGTTATATCTCTGTAATGCTTGCTGTAGCAAAGGCAATCTAACCTGATTGTTCGTCTTTGTATTTGTCTGACTTAATTCAAGTTTAAAAGGCTGTGCCAATCTTGCATAAAGTTCCTCCGTGTTAGGTTTTCTTATGGGAGCAAAAGTTACCCTACTTGTTTACTGTTTATTGTTTGCTGTTCCCTGCCTCATTTCATTTTCAATTTAACCTGACCAGTTAGCACTTCAGCGGATCACATGGCCAGCCAACGCCTAAGATATTAGGTCTTCTAACTTGACCACTTCTGAACCGATTTTATTCGAATTTGCAGCGAAGTTTGGTGTTGCCATTATAACAGATCTTCACAGCAATACAAGTACCTTTTTTATGACGGGTATTCAGCATCATGCACTCTGTGTTACATCACTAAAAAAAAAAAATCTGCAAATTAATGTGAATGCGCACGCATGTGTGTGTGTGTGTGTGTGTGTGTGTGTGTGTGTGTGTGTGTGTGTGTGTGTGTGTGTGTATGCTTCGTGCATGTTTGTGTGCACAAGTGTGTTTGTATACGTGCAAGTGCTCGACGTGCCCAGAATGACACCCTCCCAACCCCACCCCGTTTTCAAATTATAGAATGAGTGAGAGAAATATGTTTTGAAACTTGTATTAGCATTGCCTTACAATGCGAATTTCACCCAGGAAAAAAATTGAAATAATATGAATAAAGTGTGTGTGAGTGTGTTGGGGGTGGGGTGGGGAGGGGTGTGTGTGTGTGTGTGTGGGGGGGGGGGGGGGCATTTTCGCCAGTACCATTTTAACTACCGGGGAGTTAGAATAGCCAAGTGCACAGAACGATGCTTTACAAAGCAAATTTCATCCAGCACTCTGAAAATCTGACACTATAAACTCTCAAGGAATAAGGGGGGGGGGGGGGGGGTGTCATTTTCAGCTTGTACCGTTTTGACTCCCTGGAAGTTAAAAAAAAGGCACGTGCGCAGAATGACACCCTCCCAACCCCACCCTGCTTTCAAATCATAGAATGAGTGAGAGAAATATGTTCTGAAACTTGTATTAGCATTACCTTACAATGCGAATTTCACCCAGCAAAATAAAAAAAAAAATCTGAAATAATCTGAATAAAAGAGGGGGGGGGGGGGGGGGGGGGGGGGGTACCATTTTAACACCCGAGGAGTTAAAATAGATACGTGCACAAAATGACCACCCCCACCCCCACTCCCCTCCTAGCCTTTCCACCCCATTTTCAAATTGTACAATGATCGAGAGAGATATGTTTTGAAACTTGTATTAGTGATGCCTTACAATGCGAATTTCACTCAGCACTCTGAAAATCTAACACTATAAAATCTCAAGAAATGAAAGAGGAAAGGGGGGGGGGGGGGGGGGGGGTCATTTTCGACCTGTTCCATTTTAAGGCCCGGGGAGTTAAAATAGGCGCATGCCCAGAATGAAACACCCCCCCCCCCCTCCCCCCCCGGCCCCATTTTCAATTATAGAATTATTTAAAAAAAAAAAAACTTCTATTGGTGATGCTTTGCAAAGCAACTTTCATCCAGCACTCTAAAAAGCTAAGACCATAAAATCTCAAGAAAGAAAAGAAAAAAAAAAAAAGGGGGGGGGGGTCATTTATGGCTTGTACCATTTTTACTCCCGTGGAGTTAAAATAGACACGTGCCCAGAATCCCTCCCCACCCCGTTTTCATTTTTTTTAGAATCGGTGAGAGAAATAGTTTTTGAAACTTGTATTAGCATTGCCTTACAATGCCAATTTCACTCAGCAGAAAAATCTGAAATAATCTGAATAAGGGAGGGAGGTTGGGGCTCATTTTCGGCCAGTACCATTTTAATTCCCTGGCCAGTTAAAATAGGCACGTACACAGATGACCCCCCCCCCCCCCCCCCCCACACACACACACACACACACACACACACACACACACATTTTGAAATTGTAGAATGATTGAGAGAAATATGTTTTGAAACTTGTATTAGTGATGCCTTACAAAGGAATTTCACTCAGCACTCTGAAAATCTAACACAATAAAATCTCAAGAAATAAAGGAAGAAGGGGGTGGGGGTGGGGGGTGGGGAGCGTTTCATTTTCGACCAGTACCATTTTAACTCCCGGGGAGTTAAAATAGGCACATGCCCAGAAATTTTCAAATTATAGAATTATTCAAAGAAAAATGTTTTGAAACTTGTATTAGCGATGCTTTACAAAACAACTTTCATCCAGCACTCTGAAATTCTAACACTATAAAATCTCAAGGAAAAAAAAGGGGGTGGGGGGGTGGGGAGGTCGTTTTCGGCCTGTACCATTTTTACTCCCGGGATGTTAAAATAGTCACGTGCCTAGAATGACCCCCCCCCCCCCCCCCCCTCCCCCCCCCCCCCCCCCCCTTCCTCGCCCCATTTTCAAATTATAGAATGACTGAGGGAAATATGTTTTGAAATGTGTGTTAGTGATGCCTTTCAGCTGCATCATGAAAAATTTAAGAATGGTTAATCAGCAACAACCTTGCCAAACAAGACGTTGATAATGCCGTTTTCTGGATGTTTGCTGACTGTCAAAAACATCAACACATTGAGGGTTGACAACCAGAACCAAGTATCGTTACTGTATTTATGTAGTATCATACAGTATTATTATAGAGTTTTTAGTCTCTCAAGAGTTTTTTTTTTTTTTTTTAAATCTTTTGTATGTTTTGATCATCTTATTTTAGACGCATTTTTTCTGCTCTTCTTTGTGGAACTGGACAGGGTTGGCATTCTTTTCTCAACTTTCATCTCTTGCATATCATGAATGATTTGCATCTGGGTGCTGTGTGAGTCTGTGCAAACAGCCAGTGTTGACTCATTCAGTATTGATCTGATGATCCCAGAGGGCCCTTAGGTTTGTTGTTGAAGAACTGTTGAGGTCGCTGTCACATCCAAACATCCACACCATGACAACTCTGTCAAAACTGCTTGCAGAACTCAGGTCAGTTAGCAGGACAACACAGCTCTGGGTGCAATGCTAATGGAAGCTCTGTTCATCATCATGATGTTTGTTAGGGCAGAGAGGAAAGGTGAGTGGCAGATCCACTCGTTCACTGTTGAAATATGATGCCATATTCTGCTTCGCGCATGTTACGCGCTTTGCAGGCATGCGCGCTACCAACCACAATGTTCGCGCAACGTCCCAAGGAGTCCCACAAAGCCAATATGAATCGAGAAAAACACCCGAGTTATTTCAAAAAAAAAAAAAAAAAAAAAAAAAAAAAATACCTCGCTAATTTTGGACCCCTGCTTATTTTGCGTGCTTTGTGCACGTCGCAGGCTTTGCGCGCGCATGTGCGCTAGGCCTACTGACCGCAATGTTCGTGCGACATCCCAAGGAGTCTATTTCAACAAACCCGACGCGAATCGACTCAGAACACCTGAGTGATTCGCGAAAAACCGCCAATTTCAATATTTTTTGGCGCTCACGCGCGCACATGCGCGCTACCGACACGAGTGTTCCATTTTCGTAAATGTGGTTTCCCAATGAGTCCATTGCAAAAACGACGCAAATCCATGCAAAAACAGCCGAGTTATTAGCGAGTGAAAATGTTTCTGACTTTTCTGATTTTTCCATAATAGGGCCTTGTGACGTGACGCTTGACAACACCATCCGATCAGTCCCACTAAAACACCAAACCAAAGAATACATTTCAAATCTAAGCCCACTCTCCCCTCTCAACCCCCCCCCCCCCCCCCCCCCCCCCCCCCCCCCTCTTTCTTGCTTAGGACAGTGCGAAAGGCCCCGACTGACACGATCTATGACACAGGAAAAAATTGCGTCATGGGAAATGCGTGCCGCCTTTTGTTCTTATCGGCCTACCTCCCTTCCCCTCTCTCAACCCTCCCTCCCCATGCTGTGCGATACTACGCGGGGTGGGATGTGCGTTCTAACAATAGCCCGTCTCCCCCCCACCTTCCCTCCCCCCCCCCCCCCCTCTACCCCGCGACACAAAGGCATGTTGCCGCGTTCTCCCCCCCCCCACACCCACCACCACCACCACCTCAACCCCCCCCCCCCCCCCCCCTTTCATACCTACGGTCCCGGTCCTGGCAGACACCTACACATGCTTGTGTGGACACCTATGCAGACGCATAAATTAACTGGGGCTCACGGACAACTCTACGGATGCATAAATTATCCTGTGCCGATTAGGTTCAAACAATTTCCGAGGTGATTGGTTACAAGACTAAATCCCTCCCCCTCTCACCCCTGATCGGTAAATGACAGGTTGTCAAAATCCAATTTGGCAAGTGAGAATTCATATAGCAGACACACACAGGCGCGCAACTTCACTGACCCCTCAGGACTGCCTGTAGACAAGAGCAGAGGAAGACAAAGACAGAGAAGGCCTAGGAAACTCTTGGTAACTCTTTGATCTCAAGTCATTCACTGTTCATTCCCAGGAAAAGTGAGTTGGAACTCTGTTTTACATTTTTGAATCTATGTATTGATTTTATGTATGCTGTGTGTGCTAACATTGTACTGTGTACAAATGCTTAGCAACATTTATCAAACTGATGAATGATTATTCTGTGTAGTAGTTTGCTTGCCATCATATGGCAAAAACTCTCTCCCAGTGGTTTTGATTCTTTGTTACATTCTGACCACTGCTCTTTGTGTTCACCATGACTTTTGTCAGTATGCAACTCTGTCTGGTAAGATAATAATTGAATGATTAATTTTGACCAGGAAAACAGTATGCCTGTGCTAGGGAAAAAACTGCTACCCTGATTTATAAATACTGGTGATTATTGGGATGATTTGTAGTGTATGACTTTAAGTCTACACCTCATGTGTACTTGGACTAAGCATAGCCCAAATCAGTGTGATTTGACCCATATGAAACAAGGAAGAGTGTATAACTAAAACTGTAATATTGTATTACTGTCTCCTACCCTTTTGTGAGCTTAACTTAGCCATTAAACAAAAGTGGAGGTTAATAGTTATAGCAGAAAACTCTACCATAGAGAAAACTTTGCTGGCTGAGTCTCACACCCTCTCTGAAAGAAAGAGGAAAAGGGGAAATGTGTGCACTCGACAAGCCAGCCATCAGATTCTCACCTACAGATCAGGTTCTCTTTATCGCAGAACTGGGATCCTGGTCACGCTACACATTGCGGTCAAACCAGAAAGCTGGGACTTCGCCAGAAACCAGGGCGACACCAGACAACAAATCTACACCCGTGGGGCAGTCACCAGCCACAGGAGAGATCAACTATTCTCTCCAAAGCAAAGCTAAGTTTGCTTACCACCTGGACTCAAACCATCAGACCCTTACCCTCACTTTATGATGAAACAGTGAGAACCTGTCTATGAGTACCATTCTGGCTACAGCACACTGGGTGCTAGCAAGCAGAATGGATGTATGTATATAACCATATATACATTCAGTGTAACTTAGACAGAACCCCCTGTATGCCAACTTAAGCTTGCTGCACAGAGTGCGAGTGAGTAAAGTAGGAGTGAGGAAGGACCCCTCATTGTGGTAGTGCAATGAGAACTGAAACACAGCCTATGGAAGTGACATGCCATTTCTTATCTATGTGTAAGTAATAAAAGTTGATGTGTGAAAGTGCACTTAACTTGTGTCAGTTCCCTGTTGTTCAATCGAATGCTGAACGTTTGAACTTCTCTCTTCATTCTGTATCTCGGAGCTATAAGTACTTTTAATTAAGCCTAAGGAAAATTATCTCAGAGCCATTCTTCTGTATTTTATCAATACCCGGAACAAATAAAAAATTTCTTTGATGACTAGTACTGGAAAGTTGCTCCTTCCACCACTAGTAAGAGAGAGGGTGTAGGTGAAAAGTAAGATAATTCTCATCGAGAAATCATTCCAAGTCTTTCCCCTAGAGGACCCACCTACCACTCATATCCATCTCGTCACATGCCTATGTGCGATAATTTTGGGCCAGCCAACTGACCAACCAACCAACTGACAAAAATAGCCGTCAAAACTTTTCCAAACATTGTTAATAACAAGAAACAATCTGCTAAGGAAAGAGAAATCTTTGCTCCCATTGGCAGCCACATTCCAACTTTGGAAGATAGCCCCTTGGGACATGTCGTACTGCAATAATTCTACCCTATGATGCAGATCACAAAAACATAAGGTCTTATGGGTCTAATGCTAACAGTTTTCTCACAACAAAAGGGTTTTCAAGTTGCAAAACGGCAGTATGACGCACCTACGCAGTAGGTAATAGCTCAGTTGGTAGAGCGCTGGACTCGTGATCCTGAGGTTACGCGTTCGAATTTCGGTACAGTGGGGATTTTCCCTCGGAGATAACATTGGTTCTGACTCCATTCCCCATACAGTCCTTCGAAAGAGGCTATAACCGAGGTTCCGTGTGTAAACGCACGCATAACATCTTGCACACACGTAAAATCCCATCACCAACTTTCGGAAGAGAAGGCCAGTTTGGCCGTTGGTATGGATGACACGTTACACATAGCATGCACCTTCCCCGAAGTTGGAGTATGGCTGCCTTAATGGCGGGATAAAAAATGGTCATACACACAAAAGTGTCAGAATCTTCATCTCGATGAAGGTGGACACTCAAAGAAAGGAAGAAGTAAAGGAGCAGCAATGACGCATCATTGCATCTTTATTGCCTTTTTAAATTACTTGACCCTCTAGGCCTAATATTGCATACAAAGGTTTTTAACGTGTAGAGCATGCATGACTTTGGATCTCCCCCTCTCCCACCTTTCTCATAACAGGTTCTTAAATATAATTTCCGGAAGGTGAAGGTACTATTTGTCTCTGTTTTAAACTTATATCACACTAGTGCTCACACGCTTCGACCCCGCACTTTGACCGACTCAGCGCTTCGTGCTTCGACTCCTTGGTGGAGATTTATACGAAAAGTCAGGACGCCATGCATGACCTTCCGAGGGTGCCAAAGATGCTTGATACCAAATTTGAAGTCGATCTGCTGAGAACTGTGGCCGTACTCAGCACTTCGAGTCGCGCTTCGCGCTATTGATGGACGGTTTATTCAAAAAGTAAAGATACCTTGACCTTCCGAGGGTCCCAAGGATGCTTGATGCCAAATTTGGTGTTGATGAATTTTTCTAAAGCATTTAATCAAATTAAGGATATTAAGCTAAAATGGATGCAAATGAGAATAGTGCATCGAATAATTGCAACTAATGTAGCTCTGAAAGAAATGGGAATAGTTGAAAGTTATAACTGTACTTTCTGTGGAGAGGAAAAAGACAGCATTGAACATATGTTCTGGAGATGCATACATGTCAATGGGTTTCTGGAAATCACTGCAAGAATTAATCAAAGGAAAGTGTTTAATAGCGAATAATCTGTCTCTGACTGAAAACACAATAATATTTGGAGCAGATGACAATTCCACAACTGATACAATATTCGATCTTATAATTCTGATAGCCAAACACTACATTTTTAGCTGTAAAATAACAAATGTAAGCCTTCAATAACAGTATTTCTAAAAATACTAGAGAGAAGATATAATCTTGAAAAATACATGGCAACTGTACAACTGAATATGCTAAATTTAACACTAACTTGATCAATTATGAAGTATTATTTGAAAATTGATAATCAAAATCTTAAGATACCTGGATTTAATACGTGAATGAGAGGATATGTTCAGGATGTGTGGGTAATTTCACATGGTATTCAAATATCATTGAGTGTGATTGAAGCCTGCGGCCTGCTGCTTGTCTGACATGGCGATACCGCGGCTGGGACCCGTTGGCCGATCGGCAACTTAGCTGGTAGGTTGGCTTGTTGGTTGGTCGGCGGGGCGCGGCTGTGGTGTGGCGGTGTCATATTGGTAGCGGGCTTATGAGCATATAATAATCTTTCTTTTGATTGTTAAAGAAATATAAAGACACAGATGGACGGGATTTTGGAGCTGGTGTGTACACTCAGCTGGGAAATGCTTAAGTCTGTTTAAATCTATATTTTGAAGGATCATTGCAGTGAACATAATTATGTTATGCTTCATATACAACAGCTATCGCATGGTACCACACGGGGAGAAAATATTACTTCATTATTACAAATTGTATAATCATGTATATTGTTCAAGTGTTATTAACTCATAAGAAGACAGAAAGTGGGGGGGTGGGTGGGTGGAGAGGGGGAGGGGGTGTGCGTGGAGTGAGCGGGTGTGTTTGGTTGCCTGTATGTGCTTGTAGTTTGTAAGAACTCGGAGGATTGTGCTTAGTGATTTTTGTTTGTTTGGGTATGTGTGTGTATCATCCAACAAAAGAAAACCCTTTCCTCGGCATACATTGAACTCTCGCTCAAATCCATTCAAACCGAAAAAAAGAAGAGAACTCGTTTCTAACAAGTTTCACGGATTATTTACTACGATATTGTCAGACACATACAAATATGATTATATAATAACAAAAAATATGTGGTAACTTGTATCCAGAAATGTACAGCAAAGAGAAAGATCATGTCGATGAAAGAATAGAGAAGAGAGAAAGAAGGATCTGTGGAATGGAAGAGAGAATGAGGAAAGAAATAAAAAATGTAAAAAAAAAAAAAATGGTGTTGATTGGTTGAGAACTGTGGCCGTGCATAAGGTACACACACACACACACACACACACACACACACACACACACACACACACACACACACACACAGCGAGATTTGGAATATATATACAAGACAAACTACTCAATTATTCGTTTTCCATAGATGCAGCCAGTATTCTTGGTGCAGAGAGGGGGCATAAGGCCAGAACGATCCCCCCTCCCTCCCCCTTGTATTTTCTAACTCCCTGGGAGGCAATCTGGATATACTCCCCCCCCCCCTCCCCACGGGGTAGAGTTTAAAAAAAAAAAAACGCACGTGCCAAAAAAAACTCCCGGGGAGTTACTTTCGATCAAGAAATGTTGATCCAGATTGACTCCCGGGGAGTAACAAAATAGAAGGGGGAGTCATTCTGGCCTTATGCCAGGACTGCCCCCCCCCCCCCCCCCTCACCACCCCCCTCCACACACACACACACTGCAGAGAGATACTTGACACACATGACACTTGAAAACTTTACTTGACAAGGATAAAGATCATAAACTAACATAAAAGCCTATTAATCCAATCTGTCTTTGATAAACACTAAGAGAGAGAGAGAGAGAGAGAGAGAGAGAGAGAGAGAGAGAGAGAGAAATCTTTAATGAGGGTGAATAGATAAGCTGGAGAGAGAGAGAGAGAGAGAGAGAGAGAGAGAGAGAGAGAGAGAGAGAGAGAGAGAGAGAGAGAGAGAGAGAGAAAGAGGGTAAAGGAAAGAAAGAAAAACAGAGAGAGGGAGATTGGGGGGGGGGGGGGGAGACACTAGAGACAGAGACAATGAGTTAGATAAACAAATAGACAGGCAGACAGAGAGACAAGCAAAGAGAGAGGGAGAGAGATTAAGAGAGACAATTATAACAGACAAGGAAAAAGGTAGACAGACAAGCAAGAGAGTGAGAGAGTGAGCGAGAGACTGAAAGAAAGTTGGGGAGGGGGGGGAGAGCGAGAGAGAGGGAGACAGACAGACAAAGGGGGAGGGAGGGAGGGAGAGATGGGGGTGTATATTAAATGTTAATATCTCATAGCGTGATTAACACATAACACTGAATGTTTTGGGGTAAGGGAGTTAATCTAAAACGGGGGGGGCGGGGGGGGGGGGGGGGGGGGGGGGGGGGGGGGCGTGATTTGTTTTAACTCCCGGGGAGTTAAAATTGGCACGAGCTAATTCTAACTCCCGGGGTGTTAAAATGTGGAGGGGAGTTAAAATGGATCGTTACACCGGTGATGATCCTCACGGCTGGTAAAACTGTTGCAGTGCTGCCGCCTTCCTGTGTATGGTGTCGCTAACTTGGCCATGCGTCACAGACCATCGAAACTATTAATCGGCATGCGTGTGTAGGTTAAAAAAAAAAAAAAAATATCATCACAATGAGAAGCCTGTTTGGGACTGAATTTGAATTTGAAAAAAAAAAAAATCAATTTAATTCTGTTTTACAGAGTGCACAGCAATGCTGTTACAAAAGATCATCGATTTTTCAAATGATTACTGAATTAATTCCCGATTAATTTGAAGTCAGAATAAAGCAGTTGTGTACTCAATGATGTCAGTTTTTCGTCAAGAACACATTCTGGGCTAGTCCATCCTGCCTGTGGGGAAGTTGGGGGAGCAACCTGGGTGGCGACAGTTCAGGCTGGTGTCTCTGTTGTTTACAATGGCTCCTTGCGGCTGAAACAGTTTGCAAAAGTTGCGTGCCGACTAACGACGAAATCGTAGGCGTTAACTATGAATACTGGAGGCGTTCTTCTCTATTCAGCAGGCGGCAGACCTCCCCACAACCAAAGTCTCTTTGACTGCCCCAGGTTCCCCTAAAAATCTGAAGTCTTTGGCGCAACCGAATATGCAGCCATCTTGTCAAATTCAGTTTACTTCTGACGTTTCCGTTTTATGTTTTAAAATTTTACACTTAAAGCAAGTGCTGTCTGCACTTTTCATTGAAATGCACTTGGTCATACGAAGACTGTCTTTACGAAAACCGACTCGCCAATTTTCTCGATGAGCTAAGTACTGAACTCGCCCTTGCTAAAAATAACTCGGGAACTTCCCGGAAATCGTCTTTAAAAAGAAAAAAAAGTACAAAATGGTGGACGAGATACATCACGCTGCGATCGTTTGATGGTAGCTTCAGGCGGGATTTTTTCTCTGAAAAACTTCAGGTGACAGCAAACGTTATTTTTCAAAACATCAGTGCCTCAATGATCGCCTGCGGTATATCTGTTGCTTTTGAAAATCAAAGGTAGGTTTAGATTCATCAGTGAATGATGCTAGTTATATGACTTATCCAGAATCATTCTACGGATAGTACTGTTACACTGTTTCTCAGAAAATCCGCCGTTAGAAGAGGTACAAATAGAGGCCTGATGTGTTGACTGTGTTTTTGAACAACCTACTGAACTTATGAAGTACTCTGGTTGTTCAAGCCGCAGAAATATAAGAGGGATGGGGGACTTGGGATGACCAGGATGATATTGTGGGGCATCTCTTCTTTTTCCTTTATGCGACCAACATCATTTTGCTGATGGTTTTGTCGTAGTTTGGGAAGATTGCCGAAGATAGCGCTGTTGTGAGGATTTGGAGGGGGGAAAAAAGGTGTGAGGGGTGGGTGGGGTGATGGTGAACAAGTAGTAGGGGGAGGGGGAGGGGACAGGAGTACAAAAGTGACTGGGAAGGATAGCGGGGTGGGTGGGTGGTGGTGGGGGGGGGGGGGGGGGGGGGGGGGGGTGGGGTGGGAGGGATTGTAGGGAATAGTGGTCAGGAGGAGGGTAAGGGGGGAGGGTTGGGGGTGATGGGATGGGGGAGGGAGGGGTGGTTGTTACAGGTTCTAGAGATGGGAGGCCAGCCTGGACTTGAAGCAGTCCAGTGACTCCGCTGTCACAGCCTCCTGAGGCAAATTTGTTCCAGGTTTTGGTATGGTCCTTGGAAAGAATGTCATCTGCCTGTACCGTGTCGTGCAGGTGGGAATGTTGTAGCTCAGGTCGTTGTTTGTCCTAGAGCTCAGCCTGTTGTCAGATGTTCCATCAGCTTGCAGGCTATGCAGGTGAGGGAGATGGGGCGGTTGTTGGCTGCATTGTGTCTTTCACCCTTTTTGAAGACAGGTGTGATGTTGGCCTGTTTCCAGTCCTGTGGCAGGGTACCAGAGGAGTATGAGATGTGGTAGAGCAGGGTGAGGGCTGGAGTGATCTCCTCTGCAGCCATCTTCAAAAGTCTGGGAGTAATGCCATCTGGGCCACAGGCTTTATTGGGGTCAAGGTTGAGCAGAAGTTTCTTCATGCCATCTTCTGTGATGTTGATGTCGTTGCATGCTGGGTAGTCTCTTCAGACAGTTTCTGTGGGATGACAGTTCTGCATTCTTTGATGAGAACTCCAATACAAGATACTTACAGCATACAATTGTTGTATTGTTGTATTGGGTCAAAGTCTCCAACAAATGAGGGTCATCCATGTGCAGTGTGTCCCATTGCCTGCTGAAGTCTTTTGTCATCTCTGGGCAGAGATGCAGTTTCTCTGAGTTTTCCATCTGAGGCAGGCTGACTGCCAGACTGTATTGATGAGGGTTGTCACAATGCCAGTGGTGTTATGCCATCAGTTAGCGGTAAGTTGTCTGATGGTGGTGTTCTTCCAATGAGTCGGCCAAAGTTGACCTCCATGCCATCATTCTGCATGATGCTGACACTGGAACTGAACTGAAGATGGACCATTGACAGCCTTGGCCACAAGCAATGCCACAGAGATGCCCTGCTAGTGTGCCACTGGTATGTAGAGCATCAATTGGTTCTTTGCCCTGACAGCTGCCATTCAGTTTTGTTCATGCTGCCATGACATAGTAACAACCTAATGGAGGGTGAGGTCAGCCTGGAGTGGCAGTATCTCAGACAGCTCTCGATCCTGTAGGTCTACCACTGACTTGTCAGGATGGCACCATCTTTGTCCTCAGATCCTGCTTGCTGTGCAAGCACGAACACACAATACACAATATTTTATTTGTCCTCATAGAATACAAGGAAAATTTGTTTGTGGTGCATCATACAAAGCATGAATCAAAGTTTCTGTATTTCACCAGCATGTAGGGAGTGCTGGTGAAATTTCACCCTTTGATGAATTAAAATGACTGTAGCTGTGAATTGTCTTTCAGACATAAGTAATGACATTCTCACAGGTAGTAAAATGTGGGTCTGAAAGGAGCTTGTTTTCTTTGGGTGATGATATTATGCATGCTGTATATCTTCTTAGCTCTTGTCCATAGAGTAAAGAAGACCTCTTACCAGGTTAAGTTACCTGCATGTCAAATGATTTAGCCTTCAGCTTTGCTGCTGCCCTGTAGCACAAGAAATATTGATTTCAAGGTCACCCCTCAGGATGAGAGAAATCGAAACACTCTCTCGAGGTTGAATGCTATCTCTGCAATGAAAGCAATGTCAGGGGAACAGAGGTAACACACTGAGACACTAGTACAATGAAAACAATGTCAGGAAGAACAGACCAAACATACTGAGACACTGGTACAATGAAAACAATGTCAGGGGGAACAGACCAAACATACTGAGACACTGGTACAATGAAAACAATGTCAGGGGGAACAGACCAAACATACTGAGACACTAGTACAATGAAAACAATGTCAGGAGGAACAGAGGTTACATGCTGAGACACTAGTGCAATGAAAACAATGTCAGGTGGAACAGAGGTTACATGCTGAGACATTAGTACAATGAAAAACAATGTCAGGTGGAACAGAGGTTACATGCTGAGACACTAGTACAATGAAAACAATGTCAGGGGGAACAGAGGGTAACATGCTGAGACACTAGTGCAATGAAAACAATGTCAGGGGGAACAGAGGTTACACACTGAGACACTAGTGCAATGAAAACAATGTCAGGGGGAACAGAGGTAACACACTGAGACACTAGTACAATGAAAACAATGTCAGGGGGAACAGAGGTAACACATTGAGACACTAGTACACTCATCCACAATGAGGACTTGCCACAGTCCACCAATGGGCCAGGATCACAGTGTAAGTCAGAGGGACACAAGTCAGCATCGAAATATCACAACAGTTCATGAAGATACTGGAGCAGCTAAGGACTCTTGTAGTCTCAGTAATCCACTTGAGGAAACATCACTACTGGTGCTGGTGTAAATCATTGATCAGCCACAAGGAGCCCAGTCAGTACTGGCAAGTTGCATGTCATCCACACAAAGTATGCACAGCTACAAAACTCTTCTAAGTTTTACCAGGTGATGATTAATCCACGAGAGGGAAAAGTCACCATTTTGAGATGGCCACACCGTTCCCATGAAGAATGTCACATGTTGCAATGAGCAATGACATATTCCCACACGAGGTAACGTCTAAGTCCATGAGAAGACTATTCACTGCACTCTGAGATTAATAGAATAACAGAGCAGAAAACTGACCAAATTTCCACACTCAAACCTACATAGATATTACGACAAACAAACAAACAAGCAAAACAAGACAAACAAAGCAAACCCTGCACCCCCCCCCTCCCCCCTCCCTCCCCCCTCCTCCCCTGCAACATGGATGTTAAAAGTACGGTTCAAAACGGATGATTATATACTTTTACTGCTGCCATCATGTAATGATCATACAGATGAACTGGAGGTGAAATAGGAATTGTGTTTTCTGGTCCTGTTTCCGGAGCTGTTGGACAAACAGTTTGGAAAAGGAGCACTGTCAGAATGAAAGAGGTCGAGCGAAGTAGGCATGGTAAATCACCATTTATCACAGCTTCCTCTATAATAATTAGAGGATGGAAAGATGAGTTTGGGGGGGGGGGGGGGGGGGGGGGGAAGAAGGGGGAGGAGCACAGAGACAGGGATGAGAAGAGGATGGGTGGGGGTGATGTGGGAAGACATGAGGGAGGAGGGAGGGAGGCTGGTTGTTCTATAATTGCCTCTTACTCTCAAAAAAGGTTTTAGAATTTCAAAGCATGCATATATAGAAGTGATGTGAATAGAATTGGGTGGAGAAAAAAAGAGGTAAAGATAAAAGCTGAAAACAAAGGAAAATACCGAAAGCCAGCTAGAAAAGAAAACCCATACAAGAGGCAAGGAAGAGCAGCTTGTTAGAGGCAAGACAAATGAAGGAAAACACATGCACGCTCGCACGCATACACGCACGCACACATGCACACACTCACACACCACTACCACCACCACCAACAACAATAGAAAGCAAAGAGAACTAAGATTATGCATCAGTTGATTGGTTGTGAGTCTGTATGTAGTGTTTGGCATGTGTATGCAAGTAGATAATGTGAAAATGTTTGTGTCATCATCCGTGTGTGTGTGTGTGTGTGTGTGTGTGTGTGTGTGTGTGTGTGTGTGTGTGCATGCACATTGTGTGTGTATGTATATATATATATGTGTATGTGTGTGTGTGTGTGTGTGTGTGTGTGTGTGTGTGTGTGTGTGTGTGTGTACGCATGTGATGTGTCTGTATATTCCCCAGACACAGCTAACACAGACTGGCTGTGACCAGATCCAGGAGGAGTTAGAGGATCATGCAAGGACAGTATGTCTGGCATGCAGAGAGAGTCTGCCACTGCTGCTGCAGCCACTACCACACTGAACATAGCCAGAGCCGATCGTGTTTATGTGGCCACCAACATCATCGAGAGTCATGTGCACCTAGGAGGTGATGGAGGAGGGGATGTACAGGAAGACATCCAAACAGGTAGAGTATGAGGGAATAAAGTTGCATTTTCATCATGATGTTGAAGCTGGAGTTACCTGACTTGCTCATTATTCACTCAGAAATTGTGCCATGGTTAGGATGAGCCGTTATGTCAACATTTATATCCTGTGGTCAAATGAAATTGTACCCAGATTTCAAACTGGATTGTATCATTATACTAAACAGATGGGTTGCCAGTGAGCAGACCTCTTTGAAATGAGGTGGATTTTCAGTGGGAAACTGTTGTTGTGTGAGGTTGTCTGAACACTGCAGGCAGGTGTGTCACCCTGAGCAGGCAGGTGTGTCACCCTGAGCAGGCAGGTGTGTCACCCTGAGCCCTGTTAGCTTGAACATTGTAGATCTGTTGTCTTCTTATTTTTGTGATATACTGTCTTTTTTATACATTGATGTGCGTGCATGCTCATGTGTGTGTGTGTGTGTGTGTGTGTGTGTGTGTGTGTGTGTGTGTGTGTGTGTGTGTGTGTGTGTGAGAGAGAGAGAGAGAGAGAGAGAGAGAGAGAGAGGTCACTTCCTGAAACTAATTATGTAATCTAAGTTTACTTTTCAATTCAGTCTTATTCTTCTGAAACAATTTCTTTGATTGTGAAACCTTTCTTGCATGGAAGTCTGTATAATCACCATCATTGCCATTTAATTGTAAAACCTTTCATGCATGGAAGTCTGTTTGATCATCAACATTGCTAGTTCTCATCTTGGCTCAGTTGTCCCACCACAAAATGCCTGCATGGAAATAAGGTTTCTGGACTCATACATGGAAGAGTTCTGACGGCAGCGGCACTGCCAGCTCCCCCATGTCATCAGGTTTTTTTTTCTGTCGGTGCTATCATCCCATCCATAGCACTACTCTCACTATGCTACTCATTCCAGCTTGCCTGTACACAGCAGCATCCAGATAGATCGTGTCACAGCCCCAAGACAAGCAGTGCACAGGGAGCAATTAGTATACAAATGTCATGAGACAGCCCGACAGAGGAGACGCTGCACTGCTTTTGAGTCTCTTTGGTGGTGTTCAGTCAGTGTGTGGAATCAGGTAAACATGGGGGCTTTTTGAAATCAGGTAAAAGTGGGGCTGTTTTTGGAATCAGGTAAATGTGGGGCTGTTTTTGGAATCGGGGCTGTTTTTGGAATCAGGTAAACGTGGGGTTGTTTTTTGGAATCAGGTAAACGAGGGGCTGTTTTTGGAATCAGGTAAACGTGGGGCTGTTTTTTGAATCAGGTAAATGTGGGGCAGTTTTTGGAAACGGGTAAACGTGGGGCTGTTTTTTGAATCGGGTAAACGTGGGGCAGTTTTGGAAACGGGTAACGTGGGGCTGTTTTTTGAATCAGGTAAACGTGGGGCTGTTTTTTGAATCAGGTATACATGGGGCTGTTTTTGGAATCAGGTAAATGGGCTGTTTTTGGAATCGGGTAAACGTGGGCTTTTTTTTTTTTTTTTTTTCCAAATAACTGTTATCCAGTACATGAAAGTTAGCTTGCTTTAAAAACTTGCTCTTTTAAGACTGAGCGTGTCTATGATAGCAGAGCAAGTATAACTCTGAGCATTTGAAAAAGGATAATCATTTCAGTTTAAATTGTACTGTAAATCCTGACTGGGGACATGATTACCATCTAGTTTTCTAAAAAAAAAAAAAGAGTATGAATAACTTTGTTCTGAGATGGGTCTGAAACACTGCCAGAGCTGCCTGTTTAAACCCAATGTATACAGATGACATTTTTATGTTTTGTTTGGAACAGCCTTTTTTAGACTGTAAGGGAAGAGGAGGGACTGAAGCACAATCAGATGAACAATGATTTGCTTGGATTCAAGCGTTAGCTGTTCACATGCATTTTTCTTTGTGCCAGCTGTCCTTCTGTGCATCTGATGTTGTTTTGTTTCCTAAACAAACCTAAGTGTGAATGTTGGGAAAAAGACCATAACGCTCTGGATCACCTGTGGTTACAGATTGTGGATATGACCCGTTTTCTGACACATCAGCCAGCCGATGGACACAGACCAGTGCCTTCATCTGCACTGGCCATCGGCAGACCTACCGCATTTCTGACAACTACACTAGGGTGGACCTGCGCATCAACCAAAAGGATGCCCAGGCCATCCTCAGCCCTGGAGACACACAACAGATTGAAAGTACAGCATGACCAGCTTTTGTTGTGGTGGTGTTCTTGTTTCATCTGTTAGCTTGAATGTTTGAGATTTGTTGTCTTCTTATTTTTGTAGAAAGTAAAGCATGACCAGTTTGTGTTGTCGCTGTTGTGGTTTCTGTTTTATCTGTCAGCTGGAGCATTTTAGATTTGTTGTCTTCTTATTTTTGTAGAAAAGTAAAGTGTGACCAGTTTCTGTTGTCGTTGTTGTGGTGTCCTTGTTTTATTTATAATCCCAACGTTTTGGATTTATTGTCTTCTTATGCTTGTGATACATGTGTTTTTGATTTTGTTTTTTGGCACGTAATTTCCTTTCTGATATAATGTAAGGACACCACCCTCCACACACATGCCTGCACAGACACACCACCCTCCACACACAATGCCTGCACAGACACACCACCCTCCACACACGTGCCTGCACAGACACACCACCCTCCACACAATGCCTGTACAGACACACCACCCTCCACACAATGCCTGCACAGACACACCACCCTCCACACAATGCCTGCACAGACACACCACCCTCCACCACACGTGCCTGTACAGACACACCACCCTCCACACAATGCCTGTACAGACACACCACCCTCCACACAATGCCTGCACAGACACACCACCCTCCACACAATGCCTGCACAGACACACCACCCTCCACACACGTGCCTGCACAGACACACCACCCTCCACACAATGCCTGCACAGACACACCACCCTCCACACATGTGCCTGCACAGACACACCACCCTCCACACAATGCCTGTACAGACACACACACCCTCCACACACAATGCCTGTACAGACACACACCACCTTCCACACACGTGCCTGCACAGACACACTACCCTCCACACAATGCCTGTACAGACACACCACCCTCCACCTCAATGCCTGTACAGACACATCACCCTCCACACAATGCCTGTACAGACACACCACCCTCCACACAATGCCTGTACAGACACACCACCCTCCACACAATGCCTGTACAGACACACCACCCTCCACACAATGCCTGTACAGACACACCACCCTCCACACAATGCCTGTACAGACACACCACCCTCCACACAATGCCTGTACAGACACACCACCCTCCACACACAATGCCTGCACAGACACACCACCCTCCACACACAATGCCTGCACAGACACACCACCCTCCACACACATGCCTGCACAGACACACCACCCTCCACACACGTGCCTGCACAGACACACCACCCTCCACACACACAATGTCTGCACAGACACACCACCCTCCACACACAATGCCTGTACAGACACACCACCCTCCACACAATGCCTGCACAGACACACCACCCTCCACACACAATGCCTGCGCAGACACACCACCCTCCACACACGTGCCTGTACAGACACGCTACCCTCCACACACAATGCCTGCACAGACACCACCACCACCACACACAATGCCTGCGCAGACACACCACCCTCCACACACAATGCCTGTACAGACACACCACCCTCATGCCTACATCCCGCATATCCTGTACTTGCCACTTGCGCTGTCCTGCTCCTCCCCCCTTCCCCACATACATACATGTGAGTGCTCATATGTATGCAGGCTTGCATACACTCACATGACAGCAGATGTCAAGAAGCAAACAGGTCAGAAATGCAGGATGTAGTACACAATGATGTGAACAACTGTGAGGAGACAGCTTGTGTCAGATTGTGTGAGTGAGGAGACAGCTTGTTCAGATTTGTATGAAGAGACAGCTTGTACAGATTTGTGTGAGGAGACGGCTTGTCCAGGTTTGTATGAGGAGACAGCTTGTTCAGATTTGTGTGAAGAGACAGCTTGTTCAGATTTGTGTGAGGAGACAGCTTGTACATATTTGTGTGAGGAGACAGCATGTTCAGATTTTGTGTGGGGGAGACAGCTTGTTCAGATTTTGTTTGTGTGAGGAGACAGCTTGTACATATTTGTGTGAGGAGACAGCATGTTCAGATTGGTGTGAGGAGACAGCTTGTTCAAATTTGTGTGAGGAGACAGCTTGTTGAGATTTGTGTGAGCTTGTTCAGATTTGTGTGAGCTTGTTCAGATTTGTGTGAGGAGACAGCTTGTTCAGACAGCTTGTTCAGATTTGTATGAGGAGACAGCTTGTCCAGATTTGTATGAGGGGACAGCTTGTTCAGATTTGTGTGAGGAGACAGCTTGTTCAGATTTGTGTGAGGAGACAGCTTGTACAGATTTGTTTCAAAGGATGAGAATGAAGACCTGTCACTGATGTAAAAAAGCAATGGTTGAAATAACTGTTGTGATGTGATCTGTAACATCAGCCCTGATCGAAATAATCAATGGTGTTCATTATAAGCCCTGGTTGAAATAACCATGTTGATGTGTTTGGTAGTATTAGCCCAGGTTGAAATAACCACATTCATGTGGTATGTAGCATTAGTCCTGGTTGAAAGAATCATGTTTTTGTGGTCTGTAATGATAGCCCTGGTTGAAACAATCACAGCAGAGGGACATCCGGAGTCATGAACCGGGTGTGGCCCAACCCCCCCTAGAGTGTCAGGAGATAAGGGGCCAAAACACTTGCTTGAAGGGGCTTCTCTTCTGAGGACTCCCTGCTGCCACGCTCTCCACGAGTTTCTTTCTACTCTGAATGTCAAGATACTGACAAACACACTTGACAGTGGTGGTTGTATGTCTGAATGGCAAGATACTGACAAACACTTAACAGTGGTGGTTTTATGTCTGAATGGCAAGGTACTGACAAACACTTAACAGTGGTGGTTTTATGTCTGAATGGCAAGATAATAACAAACACACCACTGTGATGTTTTATGTCTCAATGGCAAGATAATAACAAATACACCGCTGTGATGTTTTATTTCTGAATGGCAAGATAATAACAAAAACACCACTGTGATGTTTTATGTCTGAATGGCAAGATAATAACAAACACACCACTGTGATGTTTTATGTCTGAATGGAGAGATACTGACAAACACACCACTGTGATGATGGTTTTATGTCTGAATGGCAAGATAATAACAAAACACACCGCTGTGATGTTTTATGTCTGAATGGAGAGATAATAACAAACACACCACTGTGATGTTTTATGTCTGAATGGAGAGATACTGACAAACACACCAATCAGTGGTGTTTTTATGTCTTAATGGAAACAAATCTCAAGGGAACAAAGGCGCTTTATTATCATCAATACTACTTCAGCAGCCAGCCTTCCTCTTTTTCCAGGATCTCCATCATTTATGAAATTGGTCAGGAAATCATGAACAGGATCAAAACAGCCAGAATATCCTCACTCTCCAAGCTCTTTCACCATTTTTGTAGCATCACTGTGGGGATAAGTATTGACGGTCAGTCCCAGCAACAGTTCAAGGGGATGCTGCTGTGAGACGTACAGATCTGGACAGATTGTTACAAAAGAAAAGCTTCATATGACATTGAACATTGACAACACACATGGATGAGGACAGGTTGTGAATTGTGCAGGGTTTAGAGTCATTTTTGAAGTGGTGGGATGTGGCAGACAGCCCAAAGGATGGTCTGGCACTATCAGGAAGGGGACTGCAAGAGAAAGTAACCTTTCCTCTGGGGCTGTTCATGGAGAGACTGGAACAGCAGGTGGATGCTGTCCCTTCCCTTCCAAGCTATACTGCCCCCATCATAGCTGGCTGCCAGACTAGAACTCAGGAGGATTGGTGGGTATGCATCAGATCCACTTGTCAGAAACCAGTGGAGGGTTTGTGTGTACAATGCTGACCAATCACGTTTGTCCCTCAGTCTTCCTGCCCCTAGACAGGCTGTAGGGGCACACAGTCAGTGGCAAAGGCAGGACTCTATAGTATCCATCTCTTGTAAATCTCTCTCTCTGTCTTTCTCTGTCTCTTTGTGTCTTTGCCTCTCTCTGTCTGTCTCAGTCTGTCTGTCTGTCTCTGTCTTTGTGCCTCTGTCTCTGTCTCATTCTCTGGCTCTGGCTGTCTGTTTGTCTTACCCCCCCCCTCTCTATCTCCCTCTCTCTTATTATTTCCATTTCAGAACTTGATGAAGAAATTTTAAATGTAATTAATAGCGAACACCAAGAAAAAATGCATACAAGCAAATCACAAGACAAAACATGAAGCCTTTTGACCTCTTAGGCCTTCTTCAGGCAAGATACAAAGCACTCAGGGCAACGAAAATGAACGAACAATTACTTATCTTCATTCACTTCAGGGCAAGATGGGCGAAGTGATTGCTCGTTCATTTTCATTGTCCTGAGTGTTTTGTATCTTGCCTGAAGAGAGACTAAGAGGTTGAAATGTGTTGTGTTTTGTCTTGTGATTCATTTGTCTGCGTTTTCTTGGCGGTTTGCTATTAATTACATTAAAAATTTGTTTAGATTTCCACCTGCTGTCAAATCACTTTGAAATTGTTGAAGAAAACAAAGTAGTAATGATAAAGTCTCAATGATATGGACATGGCTTTGTTCCAGACACGGTGCTCAGATGTCTGGCCGGCTAGACTGGAAGGGGGCGGACATCCACAGCAAAGCCATGACGGCCTGGAAGGTGCAGATGAAGAAGGGGATGAGCCAGCTGCAACAGGATGTGATCCGACACATCCTCAACAAGAGTGACCTCCGCCAGCTGTGCCGCGCTGTGGAGCAGGCCTTCCAGCACGGCATGATGCTCATGGGCCTCGACTCTGGCTCCCTCGTCTTCATCTTCCACCACCTCACTGAAGAGGACGCTGAGCGCATGTGTTCCTCCAGTGCCGATCAGAAGCCTGTGTGCAGAGAATTCTGCTGAAGTCGTTGCTGTGGGTGTGTGAGGAGGAGGAGTGGTGTGTGGGAGGTGATGCCGTGTACCTCTTCACCGGCTGGGGAGGGTTCTGACGTGGAGTGTCTGCTGGGTGACCCCATCCCTCTGAACTTTCAGCAGCCTGGAAATGGTTAGTGCCGGCACTGACTCTGTGTGTCTGATCAGTTCAGTTCAGTGGTTGTTTTTAACGTTGAGTCATAATCAGTGATAGTAGACGACTCTGTGTGTGTGACAGAGAGTTTGGAGAGAAGTCAGTGTACACACAATGGCCACAGTGGGTTTGAAAATGGTGTTTTGGGCTACAAGAGGATCATCCTGAATACAGCTGTGTGCAGGTAGATAGAGTGAGGAGCATGAAGGTTAGGCCACAGAGGGGGTGTGGACACTGAAACAGGAAAAAATACTTAAAAATGATAGAAAATTTTGACTGTGGCCCTTATTCAAGCCAGGTTGAGGACACATTAGAAAAGTAGAAAAGCTGTTTAAAGTGATCGTTTAGCACTTATTCAAGCTAGGATGATGACACATTAGAAAAGTAGAAAAGCTGTTTAAAAGCGATTGTTTAGCACTTATTCAAGCTAGTTTGAGGACACATTAGAAAAGTAGAAAAGCTGTTTAAAGTGATTGTTTAGCACTTATTCAAGTTAGGTTGAGGACACATTAGAAAAGCTGTTTAAAGTGATCGTTTAGCACTTATTCAAGCTAGGTTGAGGACACATTCAAAAAGTAGAAAAGCTGTTTAACCCCTTCAGTATACACTTACCTGCGCTTAGTTATGCTGAAAACCTACGGCAAGAAAAGAAACTCGGTAATTTGAACATGGTTACCCAATTTGAAAATTAATTTAAAAGAGAGGAAGGGAAATAATGAAATGAAAGTAATTTTAAGAATTCCTACAAATATATATGTTGCTATATAATAAGTTTGAAGAATGTCACATGAGCCATTTACTCAGAGAAAAAAACCAACTTCTTCTTCAGAACTTTCTTCTGAATCGTCGTTCATCATATCTGGAACCTCATCCCAGTCGAAATCTACATCAGTCAAAGCTTCATTACCCAGCACTTTCACTAAGTCTTATGCCGTAAATCCTACAATTCACAGTATCTTCATCACTAAATCCCATCATAGGACAGCAGAGATCAAGGTTAGCCATGGTGAAAAACAGCATTTCGACCACAAAACTAAAAAAAAAATTCAAAACTCAAGAACTACAGCACATATTGACACGCAGCTTTTCGCAAACAGAAGCGAATCGCTACAGGAGAAATGAAGTCACGTTCTCACAAGACTTCCTTTTCTATGAGAAACATGGTGGTGCCCATTGTTGCCACAAGTTTTTTACCGGGCGCTGGCAGGCACTCAGCCTTTTTGGCAGTGTGATTTCCAGTCGGGCGCTTGAGGGTGCACGCTTGTCAAGAGAGTTAAAGCGATCGTTTAGCACTTATTCAAGCTAGGTTGGGGACACATTAGAAAAGCTGTTTAAAGAGATGGCTTAGTGCTTATTCAAGCTAGGTTGAGGACACATTAGACAAGTAGAAAAGCTGTTTAAAGTGATTGTTTAGCACTTATTCAAGCTAGGTTGAGGACACATTAGACAAGTAGAAAAGCTGTTTAAAGTGATCGTTTGGCACTTACTCAAGCTAGGTTGAGGACACATTAAAAAAGTAGAAAAAGCTGTTTAAAGTAGTCGTTTAGCACTTATTCAAGCTAGGTTGAGGACACATTAGAAAAGTAGAAAAAAGCTGTTTAAAGTGATCGTTTAGCACTTACTCAAGCTAGATTGAGGACACATTAGAAAAGTAGAAAAGCTGTTTAAAGTGATCATTTAGCACTTATTCAAACTAGGTTGAGGACACATTAGAAAAGCTGTTTAAAGTGATCGTTTAGCACTTATACAAGCAAAGTTGATGACATGTAAGAAAAGTAAAAAGCTGTTCAAAGTGATCTTTTGACACTTACTCCAGCCAGATTGAGGACACATAAGAAAAGTAAACAAGCTGTTCAAAGTGATCTTTTGGCACTTACTACAGCCAGATTGAAGATACCGTTCAAAGTGATCTTTTAGCACTTACTACAGCCAGATTGAAGATACCGTTCAAAGTGATCTTTTGGCACTTACTACAGCCAGATTGAGGACACCGTTCAAAGTGATCTTTTGGCACTTACTACAGCCAGATTGAGGACACCGTTCAAAGTGATCTTTTGGCACTTACTACAGCCAGCCAGATTGAGGACACTGTTCTAAGTGATGGTTGG
>JADBJO010001734.1:180000-187500 GCA_016801955.1 Conus betulinus
TCCCATGAGTCCAGACCCCTCCCATGATCTGACCAGTCTGGTTGTTGATGGCGGCAGCCTGGTGACTCCTCTCACATCTGGCCTGCCACCAGATGTCAGTGTTGATGAGAAAATCCTGGAGGATGACCCTTCTTTGGGTGAAAAGCAGGCGGATGTACGGAGACCATTGGCTATGGAGAAACTTGTCCATGATGGCGTCAGTTCTCTGCATGCTGTGGAACAAGCCCAGGAGAACTTTCCTCCTCACATGGCTGCTTTTGCTGCCCCAATGTGGGTTCACTCCAGCACTGGTCACGATGATATTTCCCCTGAAGTGCAGTATGACTCCAGTAGTGCTCACCATGCGCCATACGTAGACAATAAAGCTGCTGATGCCATGGCAATCCGGAAACGGGAGAGGGGGGAACAAGGGGAACAGGAGCCATCTTCTCTGAGGAAAGAGGCGGCAGGAAACATGGGGAAACATCAGTTGCAGGAGTCGACACCGTTGGGGGAAACAGGCGGCAGGAAACATGGGGAAACATCAGTTGCAGGAGTCGACACGGTTGGGGAAACGGGGGCGACAGCAGAGTGGGGAGAGGCTCAGTGGCAGGAGCCGTCAGTGAGGTGTGTACTGATTTGGGTGCGGCCTGATATGTCCTGTCTAAAGGGCCTCCCAACATGTTTTCCAAAGTTAGCCTGGGTTGGTATTTACAAAAACACAGTGTGTGTGTGTGTGTGTGTGTGTGTGTGTGTGTGTGTGTGTGTGTGTGTGTGTGTGTGTTTTGAAAGTGTGTGTGTGTATGTGTGTTTAAGTTTTGAAAGTGTGTGTGTGTGTGTGTGTGTGTGTGCGCGCACGCTCACGCATGCATTTGTGTGTATATAGTTTTTTTTAGAGAGAGAGAGAGAGTGTATGTGTGTATTTGTGTGTGGGTACGCATGTGATTGCAGATGCCTGATTGTGTGCATGAGATTGAATAGAAGGGATTGCAAATTCCAGTATACTGTTATGCATTTTTTTTTTTTTTTTTTTTTGATTATCCCTCCCCTAGCACAAACATGCACCTAAATGCATGAACGCAGTCGTACACATGAAATGGGGTGGACAGACTGGCCAAGGAAGGGGGGCAGCTGGCACAAAATGACACAGAGGTCTCCTACCCTGAGGAGAAGACAGATTGCAGATTGAGGCATTTAAGACAGTCAGTGAGATATATCTCACTGACTGTCTTAAATGGCTCAGTCTATAATATCTGATGACTGGGCAAGTGATATGACTATTGATAGTCAACTATTGTTTGGTACCAACACTTTTAAAGCTGGATGTCTGAAGGAGATGTTGCATTTTCTGCCTGTATTGCAGTGAAAGCTGCCATGTGAGACCTGACCTGACTGGTGCTGGGTAGGGGGATCTTGAAGGGCATCAGTAGATGTTTGAGACTGACACAGTTCCTTTCTCCCACCATAGGGGACACTGCTAACATTGCCTGCTGGTGTGGAGGGGTGTATGAGGGGGGTGGGGGGGGGGGGGAGGGGGCATGGCTTGTTTTTCACCCACCACTGGTGGTGCAGGGGACACCACTAACATTGGCCTGCTGGTGTGTAGGGGGCATGGCTTGTTTTAGCCACTTGCCAACGGTAGGTTGGCAGGATTGTGGGTCACTATATATGGAGTTCTGTTCTTTTTAGCACCATGCTGTGTGTAATGGAGCGTTTCTTTGTGTGGAATGGATGACACCTTGGCAATGGATGCCTCCACCAAGGCTTTTGGGTTCCCTCTCCTTGCCAGCCTGTCAGCAAGTTCCAGGCATCTTTGATGAAGCGTTCTTGCTCTGACCAGTTACACTTGATATGAAAGGCTTGACAGTAGGGGATGCTCCGCACTCAGTGACAAGGGTGGCACGGGTTGAAGAGTAGCATCATGTGGGCGTGTCTCCTTGATGTAGAGGTCCGTAGTGATGTGCCCATCCTGGATGGAGAGGTTGACATCCTGTAAGGGAATGTGGACTGCGCCACAATTTGCAGTGAACTTAATGGTGCGGTGTTGAGAATTCAGCCACTGAATGAAATCTTGCAGCTGCTGTTCATATAGCCAGAGGATGGCAGTGTTATCTGTAAATGGACGCCAGTTTTGGATCCCAAAGCCGGTGGTGATGTTGTCAGCAACCGTTGCTCCAACCAGGCCATTAAGACATTGGGGATGGAAGGCGCTATGGGTGTCCCCATAGCAGTGCCCAGGGTTTGCTTGTAGATCCTTTCATTAGATGTGGAGACGTTGTTGGAAGGGATATGATTTCACACTGTGAGTAAGGACAGATGGTGGTGATGTACTGGACAGATGGTGGTGATGTACTGGACAGATGGTGGTGATGTACTGATGTCTGACTGCTGTATGGTTCACACTGCCAGTGAGGACATATGGTGGTGTACTGATGTCTGACTGCTGTATGGTTCACACTGTGAGGACAGATAGTGGTGTACTGATGTCTGACTGCTGTATGGTTCACACTGTCAGTTATGACAGATAGTGGTGGTGTACTGATGTCTGACTGCTGTATGGTTCACACTGTCAGGACAGATAGTGGTGTACTGATGTCTGACTGCCATATGGTTCACACTGTCATTAAGACAGATAGTGGTGGTGTACTGATGTCTGACTGCTGTATGGTTCACACTGTCAGGACAGATAGTGGTGTACTGATGTCTGACTGCTATATGGTTCACACTGTCAGTTTAGACAGATAGTGGTGGTGTACTGATGTCTGACTGCTGTATGGTTCACAGTATCAGTGAGGACAGATAGTGGTGTACTGATGTCTGACTGCTGTATGGTTCACAGTATCAGTGAGGTCAGATAGTGGTGTACTGATGTCTGACTGCTGTATGGTTCACAGTATCAGTGAGGACAGATAGTGGTGTACTGATGTCTGACTGCTGTATGATTCACACTGTCAGTTAAGACAGATAGTAGTGGTGTACTGATGTCTGACTGCTGTATGGTTCACACTGTCAGTTAAGACAGATAGTGGTGTACTGATGTCTGACTTCTGTATGGTTCACACTGCCAGGACAGATAGGTGTACTACTGATGTCTGACTGCTGTATGGTTCACACTGTCAGTTAGGACAGATAGTGGTGTACTGATGTCTGACTTCTGTATGGTTCACACTGCCAGGACAGATAGTGGTGTACTGATGTCTGACTGCTGTATGGTTCACACTGTCAGTTAGGACAGATAGTGGTGTACTGATGTCTGACTGCTGTATAGTTCACAGTATCAGTGAGGACAGATAGTGGTGTACTGATGTCTGACTGCTGTATGGTTCACACTGTCAGTTAAGACAGATAGTGGTGTACTGATGTCTGACTTCTGTATGGTTCACACTGCCAGGACAGATAGTGGTGTACTGATGTCTGACTGCTGTATGGTTCACACTGTCAGTTAGGACAGATAGTGGTGTACTGATGTCTGACTGCTGTATGGTTCACACTGTCAGTTAGGACAGATAGTGGTGTACTGATGTCTGACTGCTGTATGGTTCACACTGTCAGTTAGGACAGATAGTGGTGTACTGATGTCTGACTGCTGTATGGTTCACACTGTCAGTTAAGACAGATAGTGGTGTACTGATGTCTGACTGCTGTATGGTTCACACTGTCAGTGAGGACAGATAGTGGTGTACTGATGTCTGACTGCTGTATGGTTCACACTGTCAGTGAGGACAGATAGTGGTGTACTGATGTCTGACTGCTGTATGGTTCACACTGTCAGTGAGGACAGATAGTGGTGTACTGATGTCTGACTGCTGTTTCACAATTTCTCTTCGGGATGTGTGGACTTCTTCATGTGGGATGTTGGACTAAAGTCCCACCACATCGACAGTGACCAGTAATGCCTCAAGTGGAAGGGGTTCATAGGCAGCTTTCCATTCTTCCATGACTTGTAGAAAGTGTGTTGTGTCTTTCAAGTAAGATGGCTGGATGTGTACCATTGGTTGTAGCCAGTAGTCTACTAACTTAGACAACTTTTAGATATCTCTACTGTCTCTTAGGAAATGTCCTGGGAAGAATGAGGTGGTCCTTCTATAGGAGTGTAATGTTTGTCAGTTGTATTAGCATTCAGCGATGAATCTTTCACCTATCTCATGTTCAAAACAAGAACTGCCTTTGTTCGTCCATCTCGTTTGCAGAAGTAGAGACTTTTGGCCTGTCTGAAAACATGTCTGAGAGAAAGCTGTGCTGTTCCTAGACCAGGGGAAAGATATGGGTTGAGTTCCATGGACATGTGGCTCATGGTAATTCCTTTGGACTGAAGGTGGCGCAGGCATGAAAAGAAATTCAGCCTTCGGCCAAAGTTACAACTTTGCTACATCTGAGTGTGTAGAAAAGCAGCCTTCTGCCAAAGTTACAACTTTGGTATATATCTGAGTGTGTAGACAGGGCGTCAAACTTTGGGTATAGCATTCCTGAGGTAAGGGCGTGGACAACAGTGTTCTGGGCTGTCAGGTAGTTGAGTTAAGGGCATGGACAACATTGTTTTGGGCAGTCAGGTAGTTGAGTTAAGGGCATGGACAACATTGTTTTGGGCAGTCAGGTAGTTGAGTTAAGGGCATGGACAACATCGTTTTGGGCAGTCAGGTTGTTGAGTTAAGGGCATGGACAACATTGTTTTTGGGCAGTCAGGTAGTTGAGTTAAGGGCATGGACAACATTGTTTTAGGCAGTCAGGTGGTCGAAGTTAGGGCATTGCAACATTGTTTTATGTAGTCAGGTTGTTGAGTTAGGGCATGGACAACATTGTTTTGGGCAGTCAGGTTGTTGAAGTTAGGGCATGACAACATTGTTTTTAGACAGTCAGGTTGTTGAGTTAAGGCATGACAACATTGTTTTAGGCTGTCAGGGTGTTGAGTTAAAGGCATGGACAACATTGTTCAGGGCAGTTAGGTTATTGAGGTAAGGATAGGGCTGATTGACATCTTTACTCAAGCAATTAACAGTCCTTAAGATTACGTCTTCTGTCAAATGTTGATTTCATATCCTTGAATGTTCTGTGAAGGAGAGCCAAAGTGAGTCCAGTGAGTGAGGTTATGGAGCCTCCAGATCAGTGGAACACACAGACTGCATGTGACTGGCAGTCCCGGTGAGTGAGGTTATGGAGCCTCAAGATCAGTGGAACACACAGACTGCATGTGACTGGCAGTCCAGTGAGTGAGATTATGGAGCCTCCAGATCAATGGAACACACAGACTGCATGTGACTGGCAGTCCGGTGAGTGAGGTTATGGAGCCTCAAGATCAGTGGAACACACAGCCTGCATTGGCTTGGCAGTCCAGTGAGTGAGGTTATGGAGCCAACAAATGCAGTGGCGTGGTGGTCTAGTGGCCTCAGTGAAGCTCTCTTTCTTCAGGTTATGGAGCCAACAAATGCATTGGCCTGGTGGTCTAGTGGCCTCACTGAAGCTGTCTTTCTTCAGGGACTACCTGCAGTAGTCGCACTATGAAACTAACATTCGTTGTCTTCCTTTGCAGTGAAAAAGTTGGAGGACTGGAAAAGTGACACCACTCTGGTTAAACCAGGGCTGGAGGAGACCAGCACAAAATCATCATCACCAGACATGGACGTGACGGCAGCGTGGACAAGAGGATCCAAAGGACAAGGCAGAATGGTGAGCCAGTTCATCAGATGATGCGCGAATGTGAAATTGATCTCATTTACTGAACTGCTAACTGATTACTATATCAAAGAAAATAATGTAACAAGAACTGTGTACCAAACACCCAAGAGGCATTGAATTCATTACCTCAAGACAGCACTGTGAGGAAAGGTCCTGTATATGTTGGAAACTAAGATGACTGGAACTCCCAACGTCTGGCTGGGAACTTGCAGCATTAATGAGCTGCGCTGCGCTAGAGAGCACTGTCCACAGAAGGCTCACAGTGACAAATCAGTCTGTCAGAGGACTCTCCCAGTGTGAATGCTCTAAAAGTTCACCAGGCAGAGAACTCTCCAGCGTGTCATGAAATGAACGCCAGCTTATCTTAAAAAAGCATAGTCATGTTCTAACGACTGATCTGTCTTTCAGTGAACAAGCCAAGTCAGTTCAAAGGACTGATCTGTTTTTCAGTGAACAGGCCTGGTCAGTTCAAAGGACTGTTCTGTTTTTCAGTGAGCAGGACAGGTCAATTCAAAGGACTGATCTGTTTTTCAGTGAGCAGGACAGGTCAGTTCACAGGACTGATCTGTTTTTCAGTGAACAAGCCAAGTCAGTTCAAAGGACTGATCTGTTTTTCAGTGAGCAGGGCAGGTCAGTTCAAAGGACTGATCTGTTTTTTCAGTGAACAGGCCTGGTCATTCAAAGGACTGATCTGTTTTTCAGTGAGCAGGGCAGGTCAGTTCAAAGGACTGATCTGTTTTTCAGTGAACAGGTCAGGTCAGTTCAAAGGACTGATCCGTTTTTCAGGAAAGTGAAACTGAAGTCGCCATGAGAGAAAAGTTGGAAGGGTCACAGAATTGGAGACTTTTTTTTTTTTTATTAACCTTGACAGATGAGCAAGATGAAAATGATACTTTGGAATGCCATTCCAATCAGAGACCACATGACAGAGCTGTTCTCTTCACTTCTTTTCGTAATACATGACAGAGCTGTTCTCTACACGTCTTTTCATAATACATGACAGAGCTGTTCTCTACACGTCTTTTCATTATACATGACAGAGCTGTTTGCTTCACTTCTTTTCGTAACACATGACAGAGCTGTTCTCTACACTTCTTTTCATAATACATGACAGAGCTGTTCTCTTCACTTCTTTTCATAATACATCACAGAGCTGTTCTCTTCACTTCTTTTCGTAATACATGACAGAGCTGTTTGCTTCACTTCTTTTCATAATACATGACAGAGCTGTTCTCTACACTTCTTTTCGTAGTACATGACAGAACTGTTCTCTACACTTCTTTTCATAATACATCACAGAGCTGTTCTCTACACTTCTTTTCGTAATACATGACAGAGCTGTTCTCTACACGTCTTTTCATAAATACATGACAGAGTTGTTCTCTACATATCTTTTCATAATACATGACAGAGTTGTTCTCTAGACTTCTCTTCATAATACATGATAGAGCTGTTCTCTACATTTCTCTTCATAATACATGACAGAGCTGTTTGTCTACACTTCCTTTAATAATACATGACAGAGCTGTTTGTCTACACTTCCATTCATAATACATGACAGAGCTGTTTCTGTACATTTTCTTTCATAATACAAGACAGAGGTGTTTTCTACATTTCCTTTCATAATACATGTCAGTGCTATTCTCGGTGTTTCCTTTCATAATACATGACAAAGCTGTTCTCTACACTTCCTTTAATAATACATGACAGAGCTGTTCTAAACTCTCAACAAGGAAGGAAAAATACTCCACTCACCAAATGAAGACCAGAAAGTATGGAATATCGAACAGAAAAATGAAAAAAAAACACACACACACACAAAACAGCCATAAATACATATTCTCCAAT
>JADBJO010001734.1:195000-202500 GCA_016801955.1 Conus betulinus
ACTGACCTTTCTGGTGTTCAACATTGCTGTGACTGACCTTTCTGGTGTTCTTAAAAAAAAGTTGCTGTGACTGACCTTTCTGTTGTTCAATGTTCCTGTGACCAACCTTTCTGTTCTTCAATGTTGCTGTGACCAACCTTTCTGTTCTTCAACGTTGCTGTGACTGACCTTTCTGCTCTTCAACGTTGCTGTGACTGACCTTTCTGTTGTTCTCAACATTGTTGTGACTGACATTTCTGTTTTTTCTTCAACGTTGCTGTGACTGACCTTTGTGTTGTTCAACATTGCTGTGACTGACCTTTCTGTTGTTCAACATTGCTGTGACTGACCTTTCTGTTGTTCTTCAGCGTTGCTGTGACTGACCTTTCTGTTGTTCTTCAACATTGCTGTGACCAACCTTTCTGCTGTTCAATGTTGCGGTGACTGACCTTTCTGTTGTTCTTCATCATTGCTGTGACTTACCTTTTTGTTGTTCTTCAACATTGCTGTGACTGAGTGACTGACCTTTCTGTTGTTCTTCAACATTGCTGTGACTGAGTGTGACTGACCTTTCTGTTGTTCTTCAACATTGCTGTGACTGACCTTTCTGTTGTTCTTCAACATTGCTGTTACCAACTTTCTGTTGTTCAACGTTGCTGTGACTGACCTTTCTGCTGTTCAAAGTTGCTGTGACTGACCTTTCTGCTGTTCTTCAACATTGTTGTGACCAACCTTTCTGTTGTTCCACGTGGCTGTGACTGACTTTTCTGCTGTTCAAAGTTGCTGTGACTGACCTTTTCTGCTGTTCTTCAACATTGCTGTGACCAACCTTTCTGTTGTTCAACGTTGCTGTGACTGATCTTTCTGTTGTTCAACGTTGCTGTGACCAACCTTCCTGTTGTTCTTCAACATTGCTGTGACCAACCTTTCTGTGTTCTTCAACATTGCTGTGACCGACCTTTCTGTTGTTCAGCGTTGCTGTGACCAACCTTTCTGTTGTTCAGCGTTGCTGTGACTGACCTTTCTGTTGTTCAACGTTGCTGTGACTGACCTTTCTGTTGTTCAACGTTGCTGTGACCAACCTTTCTGTTGTTCAGCGTTGCTGTGACCAACCTTTTCTGTTGTTCAATGTTGCTGTGACTGACTGTTGTTCAGCGTTGCTGTGACTGACCTTTCTGCTGTTCAACGTTGCTGTGATTGACCTTTCTGCTGTTCAACGTTGCTGTGACTGACCTTTCTGTTGTTCAACATTGCTGTGACTGACCTTTCTGTTGTTCAACGTTGCTGTTTTTTGTGGGTGTGGCAGCGCTGAAAGCAAGATGGCCGATTCCCCACGGAAAAAAAAAACAGCCCTCCAAAAGTGAGTAATAAGTGTGGTGTTCCGTCTGCTGCTGTGATTCTCTCCCCCTTTCCCTCCTCCCCCTCCTCCACCCCTGTCTGTCTGTGCTCTTCTTGGCCAGCAGCCTGAACTGGCCCCTGAGCTGCCTATGACAGACAGACAGTGGGGTGTATGGGTATTGAACAGCTGTCTGTGACAGACAGACAGTGGGTTGTATGGGTATTGAACAGCTGCCTGTGACAGACAGTGGGGTGTATGGGTATTGAACAGCTGCCTGTGACAGACAGACAGTGTGGTGTATGGGTATTGAACAGCTGTCTGTGACAGACAGTGTGGTGTATGGGTATTGAACAGCTGTCTGTGACAGACAGACAGTGTGGTGTATGGGTATTGAACAGCTGCCTGTGATTGAAGACTGCCTGTGACAGACAGTGGGGTGTATGGGTATTGAACAGCTGCCTGTGACAGACAGACAGTGGGGTGTATGGGTATTGAACAGCTGCCTGTGACAGACAGTGTGGTGTATGGGTATTGAACAGCTGTCTGTGACAGACAGACAGTGTGGTGTATGGGTATTGAACAGCTGCCTGTGACAGACAGACAGTGGGGTGTATATGGGTATTGAACAGCTGTCTGTGACAGACAGACAGTGGGGTGTATGGGTATTGAACAGCTGCCTGTGACAGACAGTGTGGTGTATGGGTATTGAACAGCTGCTGTGACAGACAGACAGTGGGGTGTATGGGTATTGAACAGCTGCCTGTGACAGACAGTGGGGTGTATGGGTATTGAACAGCTGCCTGTGACAGACAGACAGTGGGGTGTATGGGTATTGAACAGCTGCCTGTGACAGACAGTGTGGTGTATGGGTATTGAACAGCTGTCTGTGACAGACAGTGGGGTGTATGGGTATTGAACAGCTGCCTGTGACAGACAGTGGGGTGTATGGGTATTGAACAGCTGCCTGTGACAGACAGACAGTGTGGTGTATGGGTATTGAACAGCTGCCTGTGACAGACAGTGGGGTGTATGGGTATTGAACAGCTGCCTGTGACAGACAGTGTGGTGTATGGGTATTGAACAGCTGTCTGTGACAGACAGTGTGGTGTATGGGTATTGAACAGCTGTCTGTGACAGACAGTGGGGTGTATGGGTATTGAACAGCTGTCTGTGACAGACAGTGGGGTGTATGGGTATTGAACAGCTGTCTGTGACAGACAGTGGGGTGTATGGGTATTGAACAGCTGTCTGTGACAGACAGTGGGGGTGTATGGGTATTGAACAGCTGCCTGTGACAGACAGTGGGGTGTATGGGTATTGAACAGCTGCCTGTGACAGACAGTGTGGTGTATGGGTATTGAACAGCTGTCTGTGACAGACAGTGGGGTGTATGGGTATTGAACAGCTGCCTGTGACAGACAGTGGGGTGTATGGGTATTGAACAGCTGCCTGTGACAGACAGTGGGGTGTATGGGTATTGAACAGCTGTCTGTGACAGACAGTGTGGTGTATGGGTATTGAACAGCTGTCTGTGACAGACAGACAGTGGGGTGTATGGGTATTGAACAGCTGTCTGTGACAGACAGACAGTGGGGTGTATGGGTATTGAACAGCTGCCTGTGACAGACAGACAGTGTGGTGTATGGGTATTGAACAGCTGTCTGTGACAGACAGTGGGGTGTATGGGTATTGAACAGCTGTCTGTGACAGACAGTGTGGTGTATGGGTATTGAACAGCTGTCTGTGACAGACAGTGGGGTGTATGGGTATTGAACAGCTGCCTGTGACAGACAGTGGGGTGTATGGGTATTGAACAGCTGCCTGTGACAGACAGTGGGGTGTATGGGTATTGAACAGCTGTCTGTGACAGACAGTGGGTGTATGGGTATTGAAGAGCTGTCTGTGACAGACAGTGGGGTGTATGGGTATTGAACAGCTGTCTGTGACAGACAGTGGGGTGTATGGGTATTGTTGAAGGAGGTTATGTGATGTGTGCAGAAGATGAAGGAGGTGAAGCTGTTGTGATGTGTGCAGAAGATGAAGGAGGTGATGTGATGTGTGCAGAAGATGAAGGAGGTGAAGCTGTTGTGATGTGTGCAGAAGATGAAGGAGGTGAAGCTGTTGTGATGTGTGCAGAAGATGAAGGAGGTGATGTTGTTGTGATGTGTGCAGAAGATGAAGGAGGTTATGTGATGTGTGCAGAAGATGAAGGAGGTGATGTGATGTGTGTGTGCAGAAGATGAAGGAGGTGATGTGATGTGTGCTGAAGATGAAGGAGGTGAAGCTGTTGTGATGTGTGCAGAAGATGAAGGAGGTGATGCTGTTGTGATGTGTGTGCAGAATGAAGGAGGTGAAGCTGTTGTGATGTGTGCAGAAGATGAAGGAGGTTATGTGATGTGTGCAGAAGATGAAGGAGGTGATGCTGTTGTGATGTGTGCAGAAGATGAAGGGTGAAGCTGTTGTGATGTGTGCAGAAAGATGAAGGAGGTTATGTGATGTGTGCAGAAGATGAAGGAGATGTTGTTGTTGTGATGTGTGCAGAAGATGAAGGAGGTGATGTGATGTGATGTGTGCAGAAGATGAAGGAGGTGATGTGATGTGTGCAGAAGATGAAGGAGGTGAAGCTGTTGTGATGTGTGCTGAAGATGAAGGAGGTGAAGCTGTTGTGATGTGTGCAGAAGATGAAGGAGGTGAAGCTGTTGTGATGTGTGCAGAAGATGAAGGAGGTGATGTGATGTGTGCTGAAGATGAAGGAGGTGAAGCTGTTGTGATGTGTGCTGAAGATGAAGGAGGTGAAGCTGTTGTGATGTGTGCTGAAGATGAAGGAGGTGATGTTGTTGTGATGTGTGCAGAACTTCAGGCTGAGCATCTGCTGACCTGGGTCAACGTCAAGTCACGGGCCTCGCAGTCCAGTGATCCGGAGATCCAGCGACTGATGGAGCAGACAGAAATAGCATTACAAGACGGTGAGCGTCACGACTAGAGCTGTCCTTCAGATGGTGTTGACAGTCTCATTAAATGAAAGAAAGAAACAAAGAAAGAAAAGATTGAAAATACGGGAAGATATATCATGTAGGGAAAAATAATTCTTTATTCTTTTTTTTTTTATTTATGCAAACTGCATGATGCAGGAGAGTTGTTTGTGATCAAATCTCTATCAATTACAAAAGATCTCTTCTCCCCCCCACTCCCCATACACCCTCCATACCCCCCTCCACCCCCCCCCCCTCCCCCCCCCCTTCCTGAGTAGGTCAGAATGTTCAGTGTTTCCTGTGATCTTGAAAACTGAGGATCCTTTTGATGAACCTCAAAGTCTAGTGTCTGAGGGGCAGTATGTCAATTCTGTGCATGGGCTCGTGTTCATTATGTCAGTTCTGTGTACGGGCTCGTGTTCATCATGTCAATTCTGTGTTCAGGCTGGTGTTCATTATGTCAGTTCTGTGTACAGGCTGGTGTTCATTATGTCAGTTCTGTGTACGGGCTCATGTTCATGATGTCAGTTCTGTGTACGGGCTGGTGTTCATCATGTCAGTTCTGTGTACGGGCTGGTGTTCATCATGTCAGTTCTGTGTACAGGCTGGTGTTCATCATGTCAGTTCTGTGTACGGGCTGGTGTTCATCTCGTCAGTTCTGTGTACGGGCTGGTGTTCATTATGTCAGTTCTGTGTACAGGCTGGTGTTCATCTCTTCAGTTCTGTGTACGGGCTGGTGTTCATTATGTCAGTTCTGTATACAGGCTTGTGTTCATCATGTCAGTTCTGTGTACGGGCTGGTGTTCATCTCGTCAGTTCTGTGTACAAGCTGGTGTTCATTATGTCAGTTCTGTGTACAGGCTGGTGTTCATTATGTCAGTTCTGTGTTCAGGCTGGTGTTCATTATGTCAGTTGTGTGTACAGGCTGGTGTTGATTATGTCAGTTCTGTGCACAGGCTGGTGTTCATTATGCCAGTTGTGTACGGACTGGTATTCATTATGTCAGTACTGTGTACAGGCTGGTTTTCATTATGTCAGTTCTGTGTACAGGCTGTTGTTCATTATGTCAGTTTTGTCAACAGGCTGGTGTTCATTATGTCAGTTCTGTGTACGGGCTGGTGTTTATTATATCAGTTCTGCGTACAGACTGGTGTTCATCATGTCAGTTTGTGTACAGGCTGGTGTTCATCATGTCAGTTCTGTGTACAGGCTGGTGTTCATTATGCCAGTTCTGTGTACAGGCTGGTGTTCATTATGTCAGTTGTGTACATGCTGGTGTTCATTATGTCAGTGTGTGTGTACAGGCTGGTGTTCATTATGTTAGTTTGTGTACGGGCTGCTGGTGTTCATTATGTCAGTTCTATGTACAGGCTGGTGTTCATTATGTCAGTTATGTGTACAGGCTGGTTTTCATTATGTCAGTTCTGTGTACAGGCTGGTGTTCATTATGTCAGTTGTGTACAGGCTGGTGTTCATTATGTCAGTTGTGTACAGGCTGGTGTTCATTATGTCAGTTGTGTGTACAGGCTGGTGTTCATTATGTCAGTTCTGTGCACAGGCTGGTGTTCATTATGTCAGTTGTGTGTACAGGCTGGTATTCAAAATCAACCAGTCAGGCTCAGTCAGTGCTGACTTTGTTGAGCTATGCAGTAAGTTGGTGAGTCTCTGAACAAATGGCAGCAGAAACCTGGAGTTTCTGTGGAAAGACAAATGTGTGGTTCAACCTTCATCTGTTACTGTATCCATGTGTCAGTGATGTGTGTGTTAATGGTTCAACCTTCACCTGTACTACTGTATCCATCTGTCAGCGATGTGTGTGTTAACTTTAATCTGTAACATTATTTATGTGGATGTGTGTGTGTTTTAACCACATTATCCATGTGGATGTGATGCATGTTTTAACCACATTACCCATGTGAATATGATGTGTGTTAACCTTAATTGTAATATTATTTATGTGGAAATGATGTGTGTTTTAACCACATATCCATGTGGATGTGAGGTGTGTTTCAACCACATTATCCATGTGGATATGATATGTGTTTAACCACATTACCCATGTGATGTGTTTTAACCACATTACCCATGTGGATGTGATGTGTGTTTTAACCACATTATCCGTGTGGATGTGATGTGTGTTAACCTTGACATGTACCATTATCCATGTGGATGTGATGTGTGTGTTAACCACATAACCCATGGGGATGTGCTGTATGTTGGTCAGAGGAGAAAGAATCTCCCAAAGCCCGAGCACTGGACACAGTGCTGGTGTTGGACACCTCCGACAGTGTGGTCACTCAGCATCTGGATGAACTGAAAACAGTCACCCACACCTTCATTGACGGTCAGTGTGTGTGTGTGTGCGTGCGTGTGTGTGTGTGTGTGTGTGTGTGTGTGTGTGTGTGTGTGTGTGTGTGTGTGTGTGTGTATGTGTGAATCGTAAGTAGAATAGGAATCATGCTTAACCCTTTCATTGCCAGACGTTCTGTTTTGCATAAATCCCCAGCGCCAGCCATTTTTGAGAAAATCTCTTAAATTTCAAACCTGCACGTGTGAAATGCGGATGTCTTTGGAACTAGGCAACCAAGTTGCATGCTGTTTGGGGGAAATGGAGGAAATAAACTGTAGTTTTGTTGAATTATAGAATGTTAGTAACAATTTCAAATTTTTGGTAATTCAAGTGCAAAAAAAAAATGCAAAATAAGAAAAATTGAATGCGATCTTTAGTCATAACATAAAAAAAAGAAGGCATGCCATCAAACTGAACAAAGAAGGAAAGATACTCCACTCACAAATGAAGACCAGAAAGTATTTAATATCCAACAGAAAAATGAAAACAACTATAAGTGAATATACCCCAACAGCAGAAGAAGAGCTGGAAGTAGTTCACAGGTTGAAAATCGTCCTTGTTCACCAGCACTCCAGAAACAACATTCAGAGGAATAATTAGTGATATGACCAATGAAGTGATGCAGAAAAGCAACCACACACACACACACACACACACACACACACACACACACACACACACACACACACACACACACACGGGCACAGACATGAAGAAAAGAAAAAGAAGGGAACACACACACACACACACACGCACACGCACACGCACACACATGCACACACTCTCACACACACACACACCCACGTACACTCACACACACACACACTCACCCCCCCCCCCCCCCCCCCCCCCCCCCACAC
>JADBJO010001734.1:207500-257500 GCA_016801955.1 Conus betulinus
CGTCTTCAACAGGATAACCACAGGTACATGCTGCACTGTTTGACAGGTGTCGTTTAAATAAGTCACTGTTCAAGTCACTCATTTCCAGTCTCAGTTTGCAAATATTATTTCAGATTGTCTGTCTTGCAAATAATAATAAGAAGAACAACTGTATCTGTATTACTAAGGTAACGCTTAACAAAACTAAGAGAATCAGACTGCTTAATGTTATCAGGAAGACTGTTCCAAAGAATAGTAGTGGAAGGAAAAAGAATGATGATTTATACAGTTCCAGTCTGCACCTTGGTACTTGTCTTTCCTGGGGATTTCGTCTGTGATATGGATTGATTGAAGCAATTAGAGGAGGAAGACGTTCAACTAAATACAATGGCACAGTGCCATTAACAATTTTGAAATACAATATGAGTTTATGACGACGACGTCTTTCTTTAAGGGACTTTAGTCCTGATTCATTATATAGTTTTTGATGATTAGTACCACGAACTGAACCAGTGATTGTCCTAATAGCGTCCAAATTGAGGTTTTCAAGATCATCGCTTTGTTTATTTGTACAGTTGTCCCAAATAACATCTGAGAAGTCAAAATGAGGTAGAATAAATGATTTATACATAGTAAGAAGAGATTTACGACTCAATCTATACTTGTATGTCCGAAGACATGCAATAAGGACACGGCACTTGGATAAAATAGATTTGATATGGAGGTCCCATTTACAGTTACTTTGTATCATTACACCTAAATGCTTATGGGAGTCTGATTCCTGTAATATCACATCACTGAATTTCAAGGGCTGTGTTTGGGGTATTGTGTGATTTGAAATTGTTAATAATTTAGTTTTGGATTGGTTGAATTCTACTTTCCAAGCAGAAGCCCACTTTCTTATTTTGTCAAGATCTGAGTTTAAAATTTCTGTCCTGAGTTGGGTATTATCTAACGCCAAATATATGCTAGTATCATCTGCAAATAATTTGATAATCGATTCAATATCATGTGCAATATCATTTATGTAGACAAGGAATAGAAGTGGTCCAAGAACAGAAACCCTGCGGAACACCTGCTGATATTGGAAGGTAGGACGATTTACTCCCTTTTAGAACAACAGCCTGGGACCGATCTCTTAGATAGTCAGTAAACCATTCGAGAAGTTGTCCACGGATACCCAAAGCTGACAGTTTATGTACTAATGCTTGGTGCCACACTTTATCGAAGGCTTTAGATATGTCAAAAAAAATTGCTTGTGCAGTTGTTTTAGCTTCTAAAAATTTGCAAAAGTCATCGTATATACTCAGAAGTTGAAAGACAGTCGAGTCATGTGGAATAAACCCAGACTGAGCAGTTGCCAAAAGATTGTTATCTGTGAGGTATTTGAAAACATGTTTTTGAACACATTTCTCCAGCACTTTGCCAACACAGCTCAAGAGCGAAATGGGGCGGTAATTTCCACACTTATTTCTGTCTCCTTTTTGAATATTGGAGTTACATGGGCTAGTTTCCATACAGATGGAAACCTACATTCTGTTAATGAACGGTTAAACAAAAAAGTCAATGGTTCACAGATAACATCTGCAGCAGCTACTAACACTTTGTTATGAACTAAATCAGGCCCTACTGCTTTTTTACAGTCAAGACTTTTCAATATTTCAGTACTATATCTGTGGAAAGAGTCAACTGGTCTATGGACCCGTTGAGTTCATTTAATCCAGGAATCTCAGCTCCACCATCCACCGAACACTGCGCAGCAAAGTATGTATTGAATACAGTTTGCTTTGTCTTTCATGGAGTAGTAAACTACACCATTTTCTTCTATTGGGGGAATATCGTCTTGAGGCATACCTTTGGTTGACTAATTCAGACCTGAAGCTGTTGAACCTTTCTCCAGATGCCATGATGCCAGACTCCCCGACCATGCGGACCGGGGGCCGCACCTCCATGTTCCAGGCCTTGATGGTCTGCCTGGGTGCCATAGAGGGCAAAGGTCAGTGAACACCTGTCAGGGTGACATGGGGCGCATTTCTGTTTCACATACCTCACCACACTTAGCAGTAGATGTGGGAGCATGTGTTGTGCTTTATGAGCTGGGGTACATGTCTCACTTACTATGCTGCAGTTAACTTTAGATGTGAGAGTGTGTGTCAGACTTAACACATGACCAATTCTCTTTATGAGTTGGAGTACATGTCTCACTTAACACTTGACTAATTATCTTTATCAGTTGGAGAACATGTCTCACTTAACACATGACCAATTCTCTTTATCAGTTGGAGTACGTGTCTCACTTAACACTTGACTAATTATCTTTATCAGTTGGAGAACATGTCTCACTTAACACATAACTGTTATCTTTATCAGTTGGAGTACGTGTCTCACTTAACACATGACCAATTATCTTTATCAGTTGAGGTCCTTGTCTCGCTTAACACATGACCAGTTCTCTTTATCAGTTGGAGTACATGTCTCACTTAACACATGACCAGTTATCTTTATCAATTGGAGTACAGTCTCACTTAACACTTGACCAATTATCTTTCAGTTGAGGTCCATGTCTCACTTAACACATGACTGATTATCTGTATCAGTTGAGGTCCAAGTCTCACTTAACATATGACCAATTATCTTTATCAGTTGAGATCCAAGTCTCACTTAACACATGACCAATTATCTTAACACATGACCGATTATCTTTATCAGTTGAGATCCAAGTCTCACTTAACACATGACTGATTATCTTTATCAGTGGAGATCCAAGTCTCACTTAACACATGACCGATTATCTTTATCAGTTGAGGTCCATGTCTCACTGAACACATGACTGATTATCTTTATCAGTTGAGGTCCATGTCTCACTTCCAACATCACACTGGGGCCTTGCCAGCTGGGGGGTGCCTTGTGTCTCTCACCTGACACACTGGGCCTTGCCAGCTGGGGTGCCTTGTGTCTCTCACCTGACAAACTGGGCCTTGCCAGCTGGGGTGGCTTGTGTCTCACCTGTCACACACTGGGCCTTGCCAGCTGGGGTGCCTTGTGTCTCTCACCTGTCACACTGGCCTTGCCAGCTGGGGTGCCTTGTGTCTCTCACCTGTCACACTGGGCCTTGCCAGCTGGGGTGCCTTGTGTCTCACCAGTCACACTGGGCCTTGTCAGCTGGGGTGGCTTGTGTCTCACCTGTCACACTGGGCCTTGCCAGCTGGGGTGCATTATGTCTCACCTGTCACACTGGGCCTTGCCAGTTGGGATGCATTGTATCTCACCTGTCAAACTGGGCCAGTTGGGGTGCCTTGTGTCTCACCTGTCACACTGGGCCTTGTCAGCTGGGGTGCATTGTGTCTCACCTGTCACACTGGGCCTTGCCAGCTGGGATGCATTGTATCTCACCTGTCACACTGGGCCTTGCCAGCTGGGGTGCATTGTGTCTCACCTGTCACACTGGGCCTTGCCAGTTGGGATGCATTGTATCTCACCTGTCACACTGGGCCTTGCCAGCTGGGGTGCCTTGTGTCTCACTCACCTGTCCTTGCTGGCATGTGCAGGCCTTTTTCTTCTTGTCTTACCTCATCGGTTCCTGTGTTTTCAGTCCACAGTCAAGACAGTGATACCATCTGACATTTTCAATCCCCATTGCATCCCAGTCTGATCTAACTCTGTCACTTGGAACAGATGCAGACTCTTTTGTTTTTTCATGTCAACTAAAAAACAGGTCTCTGGTTTAAAATCAGCTTGATTTCAGAGCGACCAGATCTTCAACACTCCAGACTTGCTCAGATACTGACTAATTGTCTTCCTGTCATTTTACAATTATTTTGCTAAGAACTCAGAAAGGTTTTTTTGCTGCTTTGACTGGAACTGGAATTGTCAGCAAACTGCTGTGTCCAATATTGTCGGTCCCATTGGTGAACACTGTGTACAATACTGTCAGTCTGCTGAACACTGTCCAATACTGTCAGTCTCATTGGCAAACACTGTGTCCAATACTGTCAGGCCCATGGGCAAACACTGTGTCCAATACTGTCAGGCCCATGGCAAACACTGTGTCCAATACTGTCAGTCTCATTGGTGAACACTGTGTCCAATACTGTCAGTCTCATTGGTGAAGACTGTGTCCAATACTGTCATTGGTGAACACTGTGTCCAATACTGTCATTGGTGAACACTGTGTCCAACACTGTCAGTCTCATTGTGAAGACTGTGTCCAATACTGTCATTGGTGAACACTGTGTCCAATACTGTCATTGGTGAACACTGTGTCCAGTACTGTCATTGCTGAACACTGTGTCCAATACTGTCATTGGTGAACACTGTGTCCAACACTGTCATTGGTGAACACTGTGTCCAATACTGTCATTGGTGAACACACTGTGTCCAACACTGTCATTGGTGAACACTGTGTCCAACACTGTCATTGGTGAACACTGTGTCCAACACTGTCATTGGTGAACACTGTGTCCAATACTGTCAGTCTCATTGCTGAATACTGTGTCCAGTACTGTCATTGGTGAACACTGTGTCCATTACTGTCATTGGTGAACACTGTGTCCATTACTGTCATTGGTGAACACTGTGTCCATTACTGTCATTGCTGAACACTGTGTCCAATACTGTCATTGGTGAACACTGTGTCCAATACTGTCATTGGTGAACACTGTGTCCAATACTGTCATTGGTGAACACTGTGTCCAATACAGTCAGTCTCATTGTGAAGACTGTGTCCAATACTGTCATTGGTGAACACTGTGTCCAACACTGTCATTGGTGAACACTGTGTCCATTACTGTCATTGGTGAACACTGTGTCCATTACTGTCAGTCTCATTGTGAACACTGTGTCCAGTACTGTCATTGCTGAACACTGTGTCCATTACTGTCATTGGTGAACACTGTGTCCAATACTGTCATTGGTGAACACTGTGTCCAATACTGTCAGTCTCATTGTGAAGACTGTGTGTCCAATACTGTCATTGGTGAACACTGTGTCCAACACTGTCATTGGTGAACACTGTGTCCAGTACTGTCATTGGTGAACACTGTGTCCAACACTGTCATTGGTGAACACTGTGTCCATTACTGTCATTGGTGAACACTGTGTCCAGTACTGTCATTGGTGAACACTGTGTCCAATACTGTCATTGGTGAACACTGTGTCCAATACTGTCATTGGTGAACACTGTGTCCATTACTGTCAGTCTCATTGTGAACACTGTGTCCAGTACTGTCATTGCTGAACACTGTGTCCAATACTGTCATTGGTGAACACTGTGTCCAGTACTGTCATTGGTGAACACTGTGTCCAGTACTGTCATTGGTGAACACTGTGTCCAATACTGTCATTGGTGAACACTGTGTCCAACACTGTCATTGGTGAACACGGTGTCCAACACTGTCTTTGCTGAGCACTGTGTCCAACGCTGTCATTGGTGGACACTGTGTCCAACACTGTCTTTGCTGAGCGCTGTGTCCAACGCTGTCAGTCTCATTGGTGAACATTGTGTCCAATACTGTCAGTCTTGTTGGCGAACATAAACAACTTATCAGAAAAGTGGTTGATCAGTTATGCCCCCGATCGACACAAAATCTGCCCCTTTTTAGTTTGTTGTTATTCTCCCTTCTACTGCAGACACTCTGATCTGCAGGGATGTTCACATCATAGAACATCTTAGCTTTTTACCATGGAATTGCAGAAGTAAGTGTTACATTGACTCTCTGATTCGATATTTGTAACATCATAGCTTTGATGTACACCTCCCCTCACCCCTGTCTGTGTGTACCACAGTAACTGTGTGTATCTGTACTCTTAACTGTCACCCTGTGTCGTGTAGTCCACTGTACTATGTGTATCTGCACCCACTCCTGTGTGTGTGTATCACAGTGATGTGTGTGTATCTGTACTCATCCCCCCCTGTCTGTCTGTACCACAGTGTGTTCCACAGTAACTATGTGTCTATCTGCACACCTGCCCCTACTACTCCTGTACTCCTGTCTGCTGTGTGTACAACAGTGACTGTGTGTATCTGTATCTGTACTCACCCCTGTCTATGTGTTCCACAGTAACTGTGTGTATCTGTACTCTCATCCTCTCACACCTGTCTGTGTGTACCACAGTAACTGTGTGTATCTGTAATCCTCCCCTCTCCCCTGTCTATGTATACAACAGTAATTGTGTGTATCTGTACTCACCCTTGCCTATGTGTACCACAGTAACTGTTTGTATATCTGTACTCCCCTTTTAGTCCTATCTCTACTCATCCCTCTCACCCGTGTCTGTGTGTACCACAGCAACTGTGTGTATCTGTACTCACCACTGTCTTTGTGTACCACAGTAACTGTGTGTGTATCTGTACTCACCCCTGTCTATGTGTACCACAGTAACTGTGTGTATCTGTACACCTCTCCTCACCTCTGTCTTGTGTACCACAGTAACTGTGTGCATCTGTACACCTCTCCTCACCCCTGTCTTTGTGTACCACAGTAACTGTGTGTATCTGTACACCTCTCCTCACACCTGTCTTTGTGTGTACCACAGTAACTGTGTGTATCTGTACTCACCACTGTCTATGTGTACCACAGTAACTGTGTGTATCTGTACTCGCCACTGTCTATGTGTACCATAGTAACTGTGTGTATCTGTACTCGCCACTGTCTATGTGTACCACAGTAACTGTGTGTATCTGTACTCGCCACTGTCTATGTGTACCATAGTAACTGTGTGTATCTGTACACCTCCCCTCACCCCTGTCCTTGTGTACCACAGTAACTGTGTGTATCTGTACCCACCCTATCCCTGTCTTTGTGTACCACAGTAACTGTGTGTATCTGTACTCCTCCCGTCACCCCAGTCTATGTGTACAACAGTAACTGTGTTACCTGTACTCCCCCCTCACCCCTGTCTGTGTGTACCACCGTAACTGTGTGTATCTGTACTCACCCCTGCCTATGTGTACCACAGTAACTGTGTGTATCTGTACTCATCATAGAACATCTTAGCTTTTTACCATGGAATTGCAGAAGTAAGTGTTACATTGACTCTCTGATTCGATATTTGTAACATCATAGCTTTGATGTACACCTCCCTCTCACCCCTGTCTGTGTGTACCACAGTAACTGTATGTATCTGTACTCCCCCCTCACCCCCGTCTGTGTGTACTACAGTAAACTGTGTGTATCTGTACTCCTCCCCTCACCCCTGTCTGTGTGTACCACAGTAACTGTATGTATCTGTACTCCCCCCTCACCCCGGTCTGTGTGTACCACAGTAACTGTGTGTATCTGTACTCATCCTCTCACATCTGTCTGTGTGTACCACAGTAACTGTGTGTATCTGTACTCCCCCCTCACCCCCGTCTGTCTGTACCACAGTAACTGTGTGTATCTGTACTCCCCCCTCACCCCTGTCTGTCACAGTATCTGTGTGTATCTGTACTCTCCCCTCACCACTGTCTGTGTGTACCACAGTAACTGTGTGCATCTGTACACCTCTCCTCACCCCTGTATGTGTGTACCATGACAACTGTGTGTGTGTATCTGTTCTCACCCTTGTCTATGTGTACCACAGTAACTGTGTTCATCTGTACACCTCTCCTCACCCCTGTATGTGTGTACCATGGCAACTGTATCTGTACTCACCCTTGTCTATGTGTACCACAGTAACTGTGTGTATCTGTACACCTCTCCTCACCCCTGTATGTGTGTACCATGGCAACTGTATCTGTACTCACCCTTGTCTATGTGTACCACAGTAACTGTGTGTATCTGTACTCCTCCCCTCACCCCAGTGTATGTGTACCAAAATAAGTGTATCCTGTGCTCACCAGTGTCTATGTATAGCATGGTAGCTGTGTTATCTGTACACCTCCCCTCACCCCTGTCTGTGTGTACCTCAGTCACTGTGTGCATCTGTACTCACCCCTGTCTGTGTGTACCACAGGAACTGTGTATTAACTGTGCGTATCTGTACTCACCCCTGTCCGTGTGTACCACATTAAGTGTGTGTATTTGTACTCCCTCCCCCCTCACTCCTGTATTTGTTTTTACCAGTAACTGTCTGTATCTGTACACCTCCCCTCACCCCTGTCTATGTGTACCACAGTAACTGTGTGTATCTGTACTCACCACTGTCTATGTGTACCACAGTGACAGTGTGTATCTGTACTCATCACTGTCTATGTGTACCACAGTAACTGTGTGTATCTGTACTCACCACTGTCTATGTGTACCACAGTAACTGTGTGTGTATCTGTACTCGCCACTGTCTATGTGTACCACAGTAACTGTGTGTATCTGTACTCTCACCACTGTCTATGTGTACCACAGTAACTGTGTGTATCTGTACTCCCCCCTGTCTATGTGTACCACAGTAACTGTGTGTATCTGTACTCACCCCTGTCTATGTGTACCACAGTGACTGTGTGTATCTGTACTCACCACTGTCTATGTGTACCACAGTAACTGTGTGTATCTGTACTCACCCCTGTCTATGTGTACCACAGTGACTGTGTGTATCTGTACTCACCCCTCACCCCTGTCTGTGTACCACAGTGACTGTGTGTATCTGTACTCACCACTGTCTATGTGTACTACAATAGCTGTGTGTATCTGTACTCACCCCTGTCTATGTGTACCACAGTAACTGTGTGTATCTGTACTCACCCCTGTCTATGTGTACCACAGTGACTGTGTGTATCTGTACTCACCCCTGTCTGTGTGTACCACAGTGACTGTGTGTATCTGTACTCACCACTGTCTATGTGTACTACAATATCTGTGTGTATATCTGTACTCACCCCTGTGTCTATGTGTACCACAGTAACTGTGTGTATCTGTACTCACCCCTGTCTATGTGTACCACAGTAACTGTGTGTATCTGTACTCACCCCTGTCTGTGTGTACCACAGTGACTGTGTGTATCTGTACTCACCACTGTCTATGTGTACTACATAGCTGTGTGTATCTGTACTCACCCCTGTCTATGTGTACCACAGTGACTGTGTGTATCTGTACTCACCCCTGTCTATGTGTACCACAGTGACTGTGTGTATCTGTACTCACCCCTGTCTATGTGTACCACAGTGACTGTGTGTATCTGTACTCACCACTGTCTATGTGTACCACAGTAACTGTGTGTATCTGTACTCACCCCTGTCTATGTGTACCACAGTGACTGTGTGTATCTGTACTCACCCCTGTCTGTGTGTACCACAGTGACTGTGTGTATCTGTACTCACCACTGTCTATGTGTACTACAATAGCTGTGTGTATCTGTACTCACCCCTGTCTATGTGTACCACAGTAACTGTGTGTATCTGTACTCACCCCTGTCTATGTGTACCACAGTGACTGTGTGTATCTGTACTCACCCCTGTCTGTGTGTACCACAGTGACTGTGTGTATCTGTACTCACCACTGTCTATGTGTACTACAATATCTGTGTGTATCTGTACTCACCCCTGTCTATGTGTACCACAGTAACTAACTGTGTGTATGTGTACTCACCCCTGTCTATGTGTACCACAGTAACTGTGTGTATCTGTACTCACCCCTGTCTGTGTGTACCACAGTGACTGTGTATCTGTACTCACCACTGTCTATGTGTACTACAATAGCTGTGTGTATCTGTACTCACCCCTGTCTATGTGTACCACAGTGACTGTGTGTATCTGTACTCACCCCTGTCTATGTGTACCACAGTGACTGTGTGTATCTGTACTCACCCCTGTCTATGTGTACCACAGTGACTGTGTGTATCTGTACTCACCCCTGTCTATGTGTACCACAGTGACAGTGACTGTGTGTATCTGTACTCACCCCTGTCTATGTGTACCACAGTGACTGTGTGTATCTGTACTCACCCCTGTCTGTGTCTACCTCAGTGACTGTGTGTATCTGTACTCACCCCTGTCTATGTGTACCTCAGTGACTGTGTGTATCTGTACTCACCCCTGTCTATGTGTACCACAGTGACTGTGTGTATCTGTACTCACCCCTGTCTATGTGTACCACAGTGACTGTGTGTATCTGTACTCACACCACTGTCTATGTGTACCACAGTGACTGTGTGTATCTGTACTCACCACTGTCTATGTGTACCACAGTAACTGTGTGTATCTGTACTCACCACTGTCCATGTGTAGCATGGTAACTGTGTGTATCTGCACACCTCCCCTTACTCCTGTCTGTGTGTCCACAGTAACTGTATCTGTACTCACCACTGTCTATGTGTACTATGGTAACTGTGTGTATTTGTACTCCTCCCCTCACCCCTGTCTATGTGTACCCACAGTAACTGTCTATTTGTAGCATGGTAACTGTGTTATCTGTACTCCTCCCCTCACTCCTGTCTATATGTACCATGGTAACTGTGTGTATCTGTACTCACCACTGTCTATGTGTACCACAGTAACTGTGTGTATCCATACTCACCACTGTGTATGTGTACTATGGTAACTGTGTGTATTTGTACTCCTCCCCTCACCCCTGTCTATGTGTACCACAGTAACTGTGTGTATCTGTACTTACCACTGTCTTTGTGTACCACAGTGACTGTGTGTATCTGTACTCCTCCCCTCACCACTGTCTATGTGTACCACAGTAACTGTGTGTATCCATACTCACCACTGTCTATGTGTACCACAGTAACTGTGTGCATCTGTACTTACCACTGTCTATGTGTACCACAGTGACTGTGTGTATCCATACTCACTGCTGTCTATGTGTACCACAATAACTGTGTGTATCCATACTCACCGCTGTCTATGTGTACCACAGTAACTGTGTGTATCTGTACTCACCAATGTCTATGTGTACCATGTGGGCTGTATGTCACAGGTGGAGTAGTCAATGTGGCTGGCTGTCATCGCTTACGACCTCGCATCGTTTTCTTCACGGATGGGCGAGCCACCGACGAAGCCTCAGAATTTGGCTCTGACGTGCAGAGCAACGTCAGTGAGGTACAGGCAAACTGCCATTGTTTTCACCATCAGCAGTGTCTTTGAGCTATAGGCAAACTGCCATTGTTTTCACCATTGACAGTGTCAGTGAGGTACAGGCAAACTGCGATTGTTTTCACCATCAGCAGTGTCTTTGAGCTATAGGCAAACTGCCATTGTTTTCACCATTGACAGTGTCAGTGAGGTACAGGCAAACTGCGATTGTTTTCACCATCAGCAGTGTCTTTGAGCTATAGGCAAACTGCCATTGTTTTCACATTGACAGTGTCAGTGAGGTACAGGCAAAGTGCCATTGTTTTCACCATTGACAGTGTATTGAGGTACAGGCAAACTGCCATTGTTTTCACCATTGACAGTGTCAGTGAGGTACAGGCAAACTGCCATTGTTTTCACCATTGACAGTGTCAGTGAGGTACAGGCAAACTGCCATTGTTTTCACCATTGACAATGTCAGTGAGGTACAGGCAAACTGCCATTGTTTTCACCATCAGCAATGTATTGAGGTACAGGCAAACTGCCATTGTTTTCACCATCAGCAATGTATTGAGGTACAGGCAAACTGCCATTGTTTGTCACCATCAGCAATGTCATTGAGGTACAGGCAAACTGCCATTGTTTTCACCATCAGCAATGTCATGAGGTACAGGCAAACTGCCATTGTTTTCACCATCAGCAATGTATTGAGGTACAGGCAAACTGCCATTGTTTTCACCATCAGTGTTGTCAGTGAATTGTTTTCACCTTATCATTGGTGGTGGTGGTGTTTCCTTTTTCAAGTATTACTCTTTTCTTTTATCTGATTGCTTTTTTCTTTTCCTGAGGCAAAAAAAGGGAAAAGGTGACTGTATCAAAAGATGGAAAAACAAAGCAAATAAGCAAAAACCTTGTAATGTTTATTTTCCTTGTTGTGTGTTTAGCAGCTATAATGGCAGAGAGACAGTGGCAGGGGTTGTGTTCATAGACAAGGAAGGTATTTTTAGTCATGTTTTGATGAGAGATTCAGGCGAAAAGCCGTTATCTTCAGTCACCACAAGTTTCCCATATGATAGCAGTTATCTTTCAACTTTATCATTATTTCTGAAGTCATCCAGACGGTGCTTTTTACTTGCATTGATCATATTCATTGTATATTATGAATTGATAGTCAAAGAAACAAAATGATATAGTCAAAGGCTTCATCTGTTTTCATTTTTTTTTTCATTTCCGTGTAAAACAAGTTGTATATCTGCTTTTAATTAGGAAAGATTGTTGCAGGTGAAATATTCCCTTGTACAACTGATTTCGGAATTCGCATCGAAGAAACACAAGACTACCCCATCTCCTATCTTCTGGGTGCCCATCGGCAACACAGTGATTTGGTGAGTGACATGTTTGTCCATTTCTGCTCATACAACAACACTGTTTGGGTGAGTGCCATGTTCGTTCATTTCTTCTCATACAACAACACTGTTGGGTGAGTAACATGTTCATCCATTTCTGCTCATACAATGCTGATCCGCTGAGTGACATGTTCGTCCATCATCTCTGCTCATATAAGAACACTATTGGGTGATAAAAATGTTCAAACCTCTGTGCTTATAGTACAATGCTGATTGGATGAGTACAGCATCCTTATGTGGTCATACAACAATGCTGATTGGATGAGTAAAGCACCCTTATCTGATTGTACAACAATGCTGATTGGATGACTAAAGCCCCCATATCTGGTCATACAACAAAGCTGATTGGATGAGTAAAGATTGTACAACAATGCTGACTGGATGAGTAAAGCACCCTTATCTGGTCATACAATAATGCTGATTAGATGATTAAAGATCGTACAACAATGCTGATTGGATGAGTAAAGATGGTACAACAATGCTGATTGGATGAGTAAAGATTGTACAACAGTGCTGACTGGATGAGTACAGATCATACAACAATGCTGATTGGATGAGGAACATGGCCACCTGTGCTCGTTCACAGATGTGTTGCCTTTGTTTTTTGATTGTGTTGTTGTTTTTTTTGTGTTTTACAAACCATTTTTGAATACTTCTTTGTTGTTGTGGGGAAACTAGACTGATCTGGAGTCTTCAGGAATAGTTGTGTTCTCTGACTGTTAGAAATTATGATGTATTGGGAGTAGCTATTGAAGTGGTGATTTATGTGAGATGATCTGTCTTCTCAGCAATGTCCTAATTAGTCTACGTCTGTGTTGTATATGTCTAGTCTACATCTGTGCAGTGTGTGACAGAATATGTAACAGTATTCCGTACTTTTATTCATTTTTGATAGGGTTACAAAGAGAAACCTAGATACCTTATCAGTGAACTCGCCCTCTGTTTTCAAATACCTCAAACAAATGTATTACGCTGAAACATTTTCTTTCCAAGCTTTCAGTAAAAAAAAACACATGAGCATTCATAATATATAGGAATTTCATATTCAGATTTTTTTCTTTTTGCTGTGATAATGTTACAACTTAATTAATAATGTAATGCCTGTAACACATGATGCTACCTTGAACATTTCAAACACAGTATCCCAAATTGCAGATTTTTGTCTTCATCTGTGTTTGAGTTCATTTCTCCATGTAGTTCTTACTTCTCTCAAAAAGAATTAAGCGGTGTAATGGCCACAAAAATTGAAAACACAATGTAATATTCCCCCACCCTGTCCCCTTAATTCTGTTTCTCCCCTCTCTCTTCCTCCTGTTGAAAACAATGTCTGTCTGGTCCATCAATGGTTGGAGTAGGCAGTGTTTCCAGCCAAGAAAGTGAAGTGTGAGACTTGCTTCTCTAGCAACACGAAGTATGATGCTTTGTGTACAAGACAGCAGATGTTCACACTCTCAGCAGAACACCAAAAAAAAACATATACCAACATGTTTTGTAATCATTTAACTTAGAGAGGTGTTGTAAGTGATATGATATTGTGTCTTCATGAAGTTTTGTCACATGTAAAAGGTTTACAATACCAGAAAAACACATACAGACATGTTTTGTAATCAGTTAACTTAAAGAGTTGTTGTAAGTGATCTGGTAGTGTCTTCATGAAGTTTTGTCACATGTAAAAGGTTTAGAATATCAGAAGAACACATACAGACATGTTTTGTAATCAGTTAACTTTAAGAGGTGATGTAAGTGATCTGGTAGTGTCTTCATGAAGTTTTGTCACATGTAAAAGGTTTAGAATATCAGAAGAACACATACAGACATGTTTTGTAATCAGTTAACTTTAAGAGGTGATGTAAGTGATCTGGTAGCGTCTTCATGAAGTTTTGTCACATGTAAAAGGTTTAGAATATCAGAAGAACATACAGACATGTTTTGTAATCAGTTAACTTTAAGAGGTGATGTAAGTGATCTGGTAGTGTCTTCATGAAGTTTTGTCACATGTAAAAGGTTTAGAATATCATCAGAAACACATACAGACATGTTTTGTAATCAGTTAACTTAAAGAGGTGTTGTAAGTGATCTGGTAGTGTCTTCATGAAGTTTTGTCACATGTAAAAGGTTAGAATATCAGAAGAACACATACAGACATGTTTTGTAATCAGTTAACTTAAAGAGGTGTTGTAAGTGATCTGGTAGTGTCTTCATGAAGTTTTGTCACATGTAAAAGGTTTAGAATATCAGAAGAACACATACAGACATGTTTTGTAATCAGTTAACTTAAAGAGGTGTTGTAAGTGATCTGGTAGTGTCTTCATGAAGTTTTGTCACATGTAAAAGGTTTAGAATATCAGAAGAACACATACAGACATGTTTTGTAATCAGTTAACTTAAAGAGGTGTTGTAAGTGATCAGGTTGTGTCTTCATGAAGTTTTGTCACATGTAAAAGGTTTAGAATATCAGAAGAACACATACAGACATGTTTTGTAATCAGTTAATAAAGAGGTGTTGTAAGTAATCTGGTAGTGTCTTCATGAAGTTTTGTCACATGTAAAAGGTTTAGAATATCAGAACACATACAGACATGTTTTGTAATCAGTTAACTTAAAGAGGTGTTGTAAGTGATCTGGTAGTGTCTTCATGAAGTTTTGTCACATGTAAAAGGTTTAGAATATCAGAAGAACACATACAGACATGTTTTGTAATCAGTTAACTTAAAGAGGTGTTGTAAGTGATCTGGTAGTGTCTCATGAGTTTTGTCACATGTAAAAGGTTTAGAATATCAGAAGAACACATACAGACATGTTTTGTAATCAGTTAACTTAAAGAGGTGTTGTAAGTGATCAGGTTGTGTCTTCATGAAGTTTTGTCACATGTAAAAGGTTTAGAATATCAGAAGAACACATACAGACATGTTTTGTAATCAGTTAACTTAAAGAGGTGTTGTAAGTAATCTGGTAGTGTCTTCATGAAGTTTTGTCACATGTAAAAGGTTTAGAATATCAGAACACATACAGACATGTTTTGTAATCAGTTAACTTAAAGAGGTGTTGTAAGTAATCTGGTAGTGTCTTCATGAAGTTTTGTCACATGTAAAGGTTTAGAATATCAGAAAAACACATACAGACATGTTTTGTAATCAGTTAACTTAAAGAGGTGTTGTAAGTGATCTGGTAGTGTGTTCATGAAGTTTTGTCACATGTAAAAGGTTTAGAATACCAGAAAAACACATACAGACATGTTTTCTAATCAGTTAACTTAAAGAGGTGCAAGTAATCTGGTAGTGTCTTCATTAAGTTTTGTCACCTGTAAAAAGATTTAGATAAGAAAGGCACAGACAGTTTTCAGGTCAGTTAACTTGAAGAGGTGTTATAAGTAATCTGGTAGTGTCTTCATGAAGTTTTGTCACCTGTAAAAAGGTAGGAAAGGCACTGACAGGTTTTCAAAGGTATTAACTGTAAGAAGCTGTAAGCCTGTGGTGTCTTCAAGAAGTTTGTTCTCCTGGAAGAAGATTAAATTAAGTACACAAACAGATGCTTTCAAATCAGTAAACTGTAAGCAGCATTGTAAGCTGGCAGCGCCTTCAGGAAGTTCCATCGACTGCAAAAAGTTCTGCAACATCATTTTCAAAGTGATTAATATTAAGAGGTGTTATAAACTACTCTTAGACGTAAGCACACAGTACAAATTTACTATTGACAAACATCATGAAAACAAACTAGTTGAAAGTGTCAACTTACAATTCCATGAGAAACCTTTGCATTAGCCATTAATAATGCAGAAGGCAACTCATGCACATGAAAGTTTCCATAACCCCTATTCGTGTTTTTTTTCTTCTTTTTTTTTCTGCATATGCAGGCTGATACTCCTGTGGACACTCCCAGTATAGACAGGCAAGGATTAATCCCATCGACCCAACAAAGGAGTGGAGTTTTGTGTGTATGACCGTTTTTTATCCCACCATTAAGGCAGCCTACTCCGTCTTCGGGGAACCAAATCCCGCCATTAAGGCAGCTTACTCCATCTTTCGGGGAACCCTAGTGGTGTGACACCATTAAGGCAGCCACTCCATCTTACCCTAGTGGGTCAAATGACACCATTAAGGCAGCCATCTTCGGGGAACCCTAGTGGTGTCAAATGACACCATTAAGGCAGCCATACTCCATCTTCGGGGAACCCTAGTGGTGTGAAATTACACTCATCACACTGTGTGTGCTAGCAAAAAGAAATTAAAAAAAAAAATTATCTCCTGCGTTTCCCTGCTAGTCAAAAATTAAAATATAGCAATTTTTTTCCACTGTCTGAGCCACTAATAGTCCAAGACATGTGACCTTACGCTATTTGGACACCCCTTCTAGAGCCTAACAGTTGACGTACTGTGATGTAGATCACACATTCATAAATAAATGCCATATTATGACTCTTAAGGACCGATTTGCCACAAATCGAAATCTGTGTTTTTATGCATAATTGACTGTGATAATTGAAAACTAAGTAAAAATTGAAAGCATGCTCTAAGTGTGTAGAAGAAATTTTCAAGAAGTTTGGTGACAACTCAATGGCCTGTCCTGCTCAGATGGAACAAGATCAACATATTTATGACAAGCAGAATATTCCTGAATGACACATGATCAACACATTTAATCAAATTATCTATAAAAGATATGTTTAGAGGAAAAAACTTAACTGAAATGAGATGGGGTATCGGATTCAAATAAAACCATCACACATGTAACATGGCAATTTCAGGTCACACACCTGTTCACCAGCCTGTGGCTTCGCGACACACACTTGGAAACCGGTGATGTGCTGCCAAATGAATGTCTAGGTCTCAAGACATTCATGCGCCAAAGTAGATCAAGGGCGTGTAGCCTTGAAAAAGTCTCCACAAAGTGTGCAGATATGACTTTTTTTCTGAGATGCCTTGAGTGAAAATGATTAACACCTTCCTTGAGTCCCTATTTTTATATCGTTGGAGTCCTTACTGCACTGGAATCGAAAGGAAAAGTTTTTCTCAAGATTTAAGTAACACACTGTGATGTGCCTCAAGATTTTAGTAACAGAATGTGATAACACGTGATGTGCCACAACATTTAAGTAACACACTGTGATGTGCCTCAAGATTTAAGTAACACAATGTGATAACATGTGATATGCCACGACATTTAAGTAACACACTGTGATGTGCCTCAAGATTTAAGTAACACAATGTGATAACCACGTGATGTGCCACAAGATTTAAGTAACACACTGTGATAACACACTGTGATGTGCCACACAAGATTTAAATAACACACTGTGATGTGCCACAAGATGCCACAAGTATCACACAATGAGATGTGCTACAAGATGTACATATTACAATGTGATAACACACTGTGATGTGCCACAAGATGTAAGCATCACAATGTGATGTGCCACAAGATGTACGTATCACAATGTGATAACACGTGTGCCACAAGATGTAAGTACCACAATGTGTGAACACACTGTGATGTGCCACAAGTTGTATGTATGTATCACATGTGATGTGCCACAAGATGTACGTATCACAATGTGATGTGCCAGATTTTTCACAAAATCCGTCTGCCACTTGGCTTTGACACTTGTTTTCAGACCTCACGGATGATGTGTGTAGCATGATTTTTGTCTGGTCCATTTCTGACCAACAGAGTGATCTGGAGTGAAATGCAAAGCATTGGTGATGTAAAGTAAAAGATGTAGAAGATTTTCAAAATGCTGATTTAAAGTTTTTTTTTTCCCCAACAGATATTTCTTTAGCAGCTGATTTGCACTGCCTGATTTAGTTTGCTACATGTCACAGCGGAAGACTGGAAAAAACGCAGTCACTTTTGAAGCAATAATACCTAAAAGCGGATGGAATAGATTTTTGTGCACACACCCGCAAAATCAATTTCGTCTTTTTTTTTTCTTAATGACTTAAGAAGAAACTCATGCAAAGAAATAGTTTACTTTTGTTTTAATAATTGCTTTTGTTTCTGCAAACATGACAGTGATGTGCCTCAGATTGTGCATAACTGTGGAGAATGACCCATATATCTCTGTGTGTGTGCATGTGTGTGTACACATATGCATGTATCTTGTCTGAATGAATGTGTATGTACATGTATGCATGCATATTCTGTCTGTATGTGTGTGTGAGAACTAGAACTGCATGTGCCATCTCTTCTAAAAGACTAATGTTTACCCACATATACAGTCTACTGGAGAGAGATGGGAAAGGGAGCTTTGCGAGTTGGATTGCTATGTTTAAGACTCAACCCTTGTCATGCCATACAAAAAGTCTCTGTTTCAGTTTTTGTTGAGAGTGAGATCACACCCATTCGTCACACTGTAAGATAATTTCTCTGTGTGTCTGTTGTCAGTGTTTATGGATGGAAAGGTCACCTCCATTTATCATGCCTTACAAATAATCTGTCTGTGCTGTCTGTTGTCTGTCTGTATTGATTGACATGCACTAGTCATACCACACCAATGATGTCTGTGCTGTCTGTTGTCAGTCTGTGTTGATTGACGTACACTAGTCATACCACACAAATGATGTCTGTGCTGTCTGTTGTCAGTCTGTGTTGATTGACATGCACTAGTCATACCACACCAATAATGTCTGTGCTGTCTGTTGTCAGTCCGTATTGATTGACATGCACTAGTCATACCACACCAATAATCTCTGTGCTGTCTGTTGTCAGTCTGTATTGATTGACGTGCACTAGTCATACCACACCAGTAATCTCTATGCTGCCTGTTGTGTTGTCAGCCCTTCATGGAGTCGCTGGCTGCTCTCAGCGGTGGCAAGGTGGTGGGAAAGGACAACGTGGACGAACTGTGCAGATATTACAAAATGCAGGTGAGAGGAGGACAGAAGACCAGTTTGTGCCTTGTCCTATAGCGGTACAGTGCTACAGACATGGGGGGTAATGCAGGTATGTATTGTATTAACATCTCATAAAACTTATTCATTATTTTGAATGCAGGTCTACTACACTCACAGAAACTAGCATGCGCACATCCATCTGCGTGCCACTCCCTTCCTACCCCCCTTCTTCAACCCTCCCACTCTTCACTTTGTCTCACCTCTCCCTCCCTCCCATTCCATACAACGTATCCAGTGCAAGATCCATTTAATTATGTCCAATTCTGTCCTTTTCCATTCTTAATTTTGAGAGAATGTATTCAGCCAATTTTCTGGAAGGCATGCAGATTTCAGTGAAAATTAGCTGGAAATCAAAGAAAAAAATTCTTTTTTCTGGGAAGAAAATCAGGGACAAAGAACTTTTTCTTAAAGTTGCAATGGAATTGTCAGAGCTCATGGCAGGACTTCATGAGATGTGGTGGTCTGCACCAGAGCAGTTTGTCTAACTGGTTGAAGGCCTTGAAGGCAGGCTAACGATCAGTTTAGGCACCATGCATTGGCAAGGTGCAACAGAAGTGAAAGAGACGGACAAAAACTGTATCAGCTGATGGCCGTGATTGTAACTGATGATGGCCTGATTGTAACTGATGGCCCTGATTGTAACTGATGGCCCTGACTGTAACTGATGGCCCTGATTGTAAACTGATGGCCTGATTGTAACTGATGGCCCTGAGTGTAACTGATGGCCCTGATTGTAACTGATTATATGTAACTGATGGCCTGATTGTAACTGATGGCCCTGATTGCAACTGTGGCCTGATTGTAACTGATTGTAACTGATGGCCCTGATGTAACTGATTGTAACTGATGGCCTGATTATAACTGATGCCCTGATTGTAACTGATAGCCCTGATTGCAGCTGATTGCAACTGATGGCCCTGATTGTAACTGAAGGCCCTGATTGTAACTAAAGGCCCTGAGTGTAACTGATTGCTCTGTGATGACTCTGATTTATTATAACTGATGACCTGATTGTAACTGATGACCCTGATTGTAACTGATGGCCTATTGTAACTGATGGACCAGATTGTAACTGATGCACTGATTGTAATTAATGGCCCTGATTGTATCTGATGGCCCTGATTGCAGCTGATGGCCTGATTGTAACTGATGGCCTGATTGTAACTGATGGCCCTGATTGCAGCTGATGGCCTGATTGTAACTGATGGCCCTGATTGCAGCTGATGGCCTGATTGTAACTGATGGCCTGATTGTAACTGATGGCCCTGATTGTAACTGATGGCCTGATTGTAACTGATGGCCCTGATTGCAGCTGATGGCCTGATTGTAACTGATGGCCTGATTGTAACTGATGGCCCGGATTGTAACTGATGATGGCCTGATTGTAACTGATGGCCCTGATTGCAGCTGATGGCCTGATTGTAACTGATGGCCCTGATTGTAACTGATGGTGGCCCTGATTGTAATTGATGGCCCTGATTGCAGCTGATGGCCTGATTGTAACTGATGGCCTGATTGTAACTGATGGCCCTGATTGTAAACTGATTGCCCTGATGTAACTAAACTAATGGCCCTGATTGCAGCTGATGCCTGATTGTAACTGATGGCCCTGATTGTAACTAATTGCCCTGATTGTAACTGATGGCCCTGATTGCAGCTGATGGCCTGATTGTAACTGATGGCCTGATTGTAACTGATTGTAACTGATGGCCTGATTGTAAACTGATGGCCCTGATTGTAACTGATGGCCCAGATTGTAACTGGTGGTGCTGATTGTAACTAATTGCCCTGATTGTAACTAATGGCCCTGATTGCAGCTGATGGCCTGATTGTAACTGAGAAATCAGGGATTGTAACTGTAACTGATGGCCCTGATTGTAACTGACGGTTCTGTATTGTAACTGATGCCCTGATTGTAACTGATTGTAACTAATGGCCCTGATTGTAGCTACTGGCCCTGATTGCAGCTGATGGCCAGATTGTAACGATGGCCTGATTGTAACTGATTGTAACTGATGGCCTGATTGTAACTGATGGCCCTGATTGTAACTAATTGCCCTGATTGTAACTAATGGCCCTGATTGCAGCTGATGGCCAGATTGTAACTGATGGCCTGATTGTAACTGATTGTAACTGACGACCCTGATTGTAACTGATGGTGCTGATTGTAACTGATGGCCCTGATTGTAACTGGTGGTGCTGATTGTAACTAATTGCCCTGATTGTAACTAATGGCCCTGATTGCAGCTGATGGCCTGATTGTAACTGAACTGATGCCCTGATTGTAACTGTAACTGATGGCCCTGATTGTAACTGACGGTTCTGTATTGTAACTGATGCCCTGATTGTAACTGATTGTAACTAATGGCCCTGATTGTAACTACTGGCCCTGATTGCAACTGATGGCCTGATTGCAACTGATGGCCTGATTGTAACTGATGGCCTGATTGAAACTGATTGTAACTGATGACCCTGATTGTAACTGATGGCCTGATTGTAATTGATGGCGCTGATTGTAGCTGACGGCCCTGATTGTAAACTGATGATGACCCTGATTGTAACTGATGGCCTGATTGTAACTGATGATGGCTGATTGTAACTGATGGCGCTGATTGATTGATGGTGCTGATTGCAACTGATTGCCTGAATGTAACTGATTGTAACTGATGGCCCTGATTGTAACTGATGGCCTGATTGTAACTGATGGCCCTGATTGTTACTGATTGCCCTGATGTGTAACTGATTGTAACTGATGGCCCTGATTGTAACTGATGGCCCTGATTGTTACTGATTGTAACTGATGGCGCTGATTGTAACTGATGTAACTGATGGCCCTTGTAACTGATGGCCCTGATTGTTACTGATTGTAACTGATGGCGCTGATTGTAACTGATTGTAACTGATTGCCCTGATGTAACTGATGGCGCTGATTGTAAACTGATGTAACTGATTGTAACTGATTGTAACTGATGGCCCTGATTGCAACTGATGGCGCTGATTGTAACTGATTGTAAGCTGATGGCGTTGATCATAACTGATGGCCCTAATTGCAACTGGAAAACCAAAAGATGACGGTACACCACTCCACGCTCAGGTTGCTGACAGGTCATACCAGTATGAAAACAAGGTTCACCTGTCTTTCCAGATGAAGGAGGGTGTGTCTCTCCACCACCACCCCCCTTTGGAATTTCAGGAATGCTTGATTTTCCTCCCTGGGAAGTCTGGAAAGAGAGAGATGGAAAGAGGAGATGGGAGAGGAAGGGAAGGAAGAGGGAGGGAAGGTTTAAGTGGCACACTGACTGACTGACTGACTGACTGACTAAGAAAGAGAAAGACAGAGGCACACAACAGACAGAGACAAACAAAGGGAATGAGAAGACATTAGACAGCAGTCACAGAGAAATAAAGGAAGAGAGAGAAGACATTAAACAGCAGATACAGAGAAACAAAGGAAGAGAGAAGACATCAGGCACAGAGAAACAAAGGAAGAGAGAAGACATTAGACATCAGACACAGACAAAGAAAGAGAGAAGACATTAGTTTTGCATGCATGTAGGTCTGTGGCGCACTGCAGAAAATGTTTTATTAACAGAAGTATACTACAGGGATTGTTTTGTTCGCAGAAGTATATTGCAGGGATTGTCCTGTTAACAAAAGAATATTGCAGGGATTGTTCAGAGAGCAGAACTATATTGTAAAGATTGTTAGCAGAAGTCACAGGGCATGGCCTGGTCCTTGTTGAGAAGAAGAACACCCAGAAACAAGGGGAATTCATCAGATGGACATTTTGGTTTTGGGGAGGGGTGTGTTGATCCTGTGGGATGGTGGTGGATTCAAAAAAAAGAAAGAAAGAAAGAAAGAAAGAAGCAGAAAATAGCCCATGAAACACTAAAACATAAAGATGAGTCCACCTGTCTCTTCATTAAGAACATGAGAAAATTAACATTGGTTTCATCTGCCAGGGTGAGAGACTGCAGGGGAAGAGGTAGAAGAAGAAAAAGGACTGAGCTCATTGTCTTGCATAATTATTTGTGTGTGTGTGTGTGTGTGTGTGTGTGTGTGTGTGTGTGTGTGTGTGTGTGTGTGTGTGTGATATCACTGACTCTCTGTCGGCCGGGAGACCATGTGTGTGGTGTGTGTGTGTTGTGTGTGTGTGTGTGTGTGTGTGTGTGTGTGTGTGTGTGTGTGTGTGTGTGATATATGATCATCATCCACTCTCTGTCTCACCAGGAGACCATCGGCGGCTGTGTGTACAAATGTGTGTGTGTGTGTGTGTGTGTGTGTGTGTGTGTGTGTGCGTGTGTGTGTGTGTGTGTGTGTGTGTGTGTGTGTGTTTGATATGATATCATCCACTCTCTGTCTCACCAGTAGACCATCGGCTGTGTGTACAAATTGTGTGTGTGTGTGTGTGTGTGTGTGTGTGTGTGTATGATATGATATCATCATCCTCTCTGTCTCACCAGGAGACCATCGGCTGTGTGTACAAAATGGTGTGCAATCACACTGACCTCTACGAAACAGAACAGCAGATCCGCTCCATCGTCAACGCCCTGGCCGGGACCTTGAACGACACGGAGAAGGTAAGAATGGCACAGTCCAGGCCTGTGACACTGGACCTTCCCATCAGGCTTGGCTGGGGTCACATGACTCCATGATGTTAGAGGTCAGGAAGAGAGCAGCGGCCATGGTGCGGAGGTCATTGTCACAGGGTGGCGGGCCTTGGGGGCGTTCTGCTCCTACCCATGCTAAGGATGCAATGACGCTTGTTGGAAGACTGGAAGCATGCAGTCAGCTTCCGTCTTCTTTGTGGATGCACAGTGACTGCTAGTGAGAAGACTGGAAGCATGCAGTCAACTTGGTCTTCTCTGTGGATGCATCACAGCAGGTGTGTATCTCCCAGGCCTGATTAACAGTAGGCTATGATACAGAAGGAAGTGTGAAGCATGGCCCTGTTTTATAGGGTCTGACCAGAATGGAAGTCCATTTATCACATTCATCATCTTCAGTCTTTTGGTCACCCTGGCTCTACATCAAAGCCAGTTGTCCATCAGAGGCTGTTAGGTGGACCTTGGCTTAAGGTGCAACAGGACAGGAACCACTGAACACCTTGGAGTGACTCAACAGGATCCATGGAACACCTTGGAGTGACTCAACAGGATCCATGAAACACCTTGAGTGACTCAACAGGATTCATGGAACACCTTGGAGTGACTCAGCAGGAACCACTGAACTCCTTGGAGTGACTCGGCAGGAACCACTGAACATCCTTGGAGTGACTCAGCAGGAACCACTGAACACCTTGGAGTGACTCAGGCAGGAACCACTGAACACCTTGGAGTGACTCAACAGGAACCACGGAACACCTTGGAGTGACTCAGCAGGAACCATGGAACACCTTGTAGTGACTCAGCAGGAACCATGGAACACCTTGGAGTGACTCAGCAGGAACCACTGAACACCTTGGAGTGACTCAGCAGGAACCACTGAACACCTTGGAGTGACTCAACAGGAACCACCAAGCACCTTGGAGTGACTCAACAGTACTGCAGTTTCTGCTGTGTGGGTTGCCTCAAGACAGACAGCAGGATTTGTTGCTCTTTGTGGACTGCAAGGGTTGAGGCAGGACACAGCTGGATGTAGCTGGTTACAAGGAATGGCAATGATTGGCATGGGGAGAGTGCCACTGGGAGAGGGGGGAGAGGGTGGAAGGAAGGGAAAGGGAATAGTAGGGGGGGGGGGGGGAGGTGGAGAGGGATGGAAGATAACACTGTAAAAAAGGAAGAAGTGTTAATGAGTGAGAGTGTGTGTGGACAGATAATCAAAGGTATGATAGATATTATTGAATCTACGGCCAGAACAATGTATATGGACAGATGGACATTATTGAATCTATGGCCAGAAGAATGTATATGGACAGATGATGTTATGATAGACTCTGTTGAATCTATGGCCAGAAGAATGTATATGGACAGATGATGGTATGATAAGTATTACTATTTATTACATTAGGGCAGGGGTGAGGGGTGGGGGGACCTGGAGCTGAAATGTGTGGCAACCCAGTACATGACCAGAGAAGAGCGGGTCGTGTTGTGTGAGTGGCTGGTCTACCATGTTACAGTGGGCCTGAAGGTGTGTGTGTGTGTGTGTGTGTGTGTGTGTGCATTTATGTGTGTGTGTGTATGTGTGTGTGTGTGTGTGTGTGTGAGTGTGTATGTATGTGTACGTGTGTGTGTGCATGTATGTATGTATGTATGTGTGTGTGAGTGTGTGTGTGTGTTTGTCTGTGTGTGTGTGTGTGCGTGTGTATGTGTAATTAGTGAGTGCGTGTGTGTGATGTGATGTGTGTGTGTGTGTGTGTGTGTGTGTGTGTGTGTGTGTGTGTGTGTGTGTGTGTGTGTGTGTTTATAAGGAAATGTGATGGTCAGCACTGTGGTGTGTCATGGTGATGGTGGTGTGTCACAATGATTGTGGTGTGTCACAATGATGGTTATGGTGTGTCATGGTGATGGTGGTGTGTCACAGTGATGGTGTCTGTGATGGTGATGTATCATGGTGATGGTGGTGTGTCACAGTGATGATGTTTCATGGTGATGGTTATGGTGTGTGATGGTGATGTGTCATGGTGATGGTGATGTGTCACAGTGATTGTTATGGTGTGTCATGGTTATGGTGGTGTGTCATGGTGATGGTGGTGTGCCATGTGGATGGTTAGGGTGTGTCGTGGTGATGGTGATGTGTCATGCTGGTGTGTCATGGTGATGGTTGTGGTGTGTCATGGTGATGGTGATGTGTTGTGGTGATGGTGGTGTGCCACAGTGATGGCGATGTGTCATGGTGATGGTGGTGTGTTGTGGTGATGGTGGTGTGCCACAGTGATGGCGATGTGTCATGGTGATGGTGGTGTGTTGTGGTGATGGTGGTGTGCCACAGTGATGGCGATGTGTCATGGTGATGGTGATGTGTTGTGTGGTGATGGTGGTGTGCCACAGTGATGGCGATGTGTCATGGTGATGGTGGGTGTGTCACAGTAATGGTGATGTGTCATGGTGATGGTTATGGTGTGTCATGGTGATGGTGATGTGTCATGTGATGGTGGTGTATTGCAGTGATGGTTATGGTGTGTCATGGTGATGGTTATGTATCACAGTGATGGTTATGGTATGTCATGGTGATGGTGGTGTGTCATGGTGATGGTGGTGTGTCAAAGTGATGTTGATGTGTCATGGTGATGGTCATGTGTCTCAGTGATGGTGATGGTGGTGTGTCACAGTGATGGTGATGGTGGTGTGTCACAGTGATGGTTATGGTGTGTCATGGTGATGGTGGTGTGTGTGTCACAGTGATGGTGTCAATGATGGTGATGTGTCATGGTGATGATGGTGTGTCACAGTGATGGTTATGATGGTGTGTCATTGTGATGGTGATGTGTCACGATGATGGTGTTGTGTCACAGTGATGGTTATGGTGTGTCACAGTGATGGTGATGTGTCACAGTGATTGAGGTTTGTCACAGTGATGTTATGGCATGTCATGGTGATGGTGATGTGTCACAGTGATGGTGTCTGTGATGGTGATGTGTCATGGTGATGGCGGTGTGTCAAAGTGATTGCTATGGCGGTGTGTCATGGTGATGGTGGTGTGTGTCATGGTGATGGTGTGGTGTGTCATGGTGATGGTAGTGTGTCAGAGTGATGGTGATGGTGGTGTGTCACAGTGATGGTGATGGTGGTGTGTCATGGTGATGGTGGTGTGTCACAGTGATGGTTATGGTGTGTCATGGTGATGGTGGTGTGTCACAGTGATGATGATGGTGGCGTGTCACAGTGATGGTGATGATGGTGTGTCACAGTGATGGTGATGGTGGTGTGTCATGGTGATGGTGGTGTGTCACAGTGATGGTGATGGTGGCGTGTCACAGTGATGGTGATGATGGTGTGTCACAGTGATGGTGGTGTGTCACAGTGATGGTTTTGGTGTGTCATGGTGATGGTGGTGTGTCTCCGGGATTGTGATGGTGGTGTGTCACAGTGATGGTGATGGGTCACAGTGATGGTTATGGTGGTCATGGTGATGGTGTTGTGTCTCCGTGATTGTGATGGTGGTGTGTCACAGTGATGGTGGTGTGTCACAGTGATGGTAATGGTGGTGGTGTGTCATGGTGATGGTGGTGCATCACAGTGATGGTGGTGTGTCATGGTGATGGTGGTGTGTCACAGTGATGGTGATGGTGGTATGTCATGGTGATGGTGGTGTGTAATGGTGTGTAATGATGATGGTCATGTGTCACAGTGATGGTGATGGTGATGTGTCACGGTGATGATGATGGTGGTGTGTCACAGTGATGGTGATGGTGGTGTGTCACAGTGATGATGATGGTGGTGTGTCATAGTGATGGTGGTGTGTTATGGTGTGTCATGATGATAGTTGTGTGTCACAGTGATGGTTATGGTGGAGTTTCACAGTGATGGTGATGGTGGGGTCCCACAGTGATGGTGATAGTGGTGTGTCATAGAGATGGTTATGGTGGAGTTTCACAGCGATGGTGATGGTGGTGTGTCATGGTGATGGTGATGGTGGTGTGTCATGGTGATGGTGATGGGGGTGTGTCATGGTGATGGTGGTGTGTCATGGTGATGGTGATGGTGGTGGTGTGTCACAGTGATGGTGATGGTGGTGTGTCACAGTGGTGATGATGGTGATGTGTCATGGTGTGATGGTGGTGTGTGTCATGATGATGGTGGTGTGTCATGGTAATGGCGGTGTGTCACAGTGATGGTGATGGTGGTGTGTCACAGTGGTGGTGATGGTGATGTGTCATGGTGATGGTGGTGTGTTACAGTGATGGTGATGTGTCATGGTGATGTGTGTTACAGTGATGGTTATGGTGTGTCATGGTGATGGTGATGTGTCATGATGGTGTGTCACAGTGATGATGATGATGGTGGTGTGTCATGGTGATGGTGGTGTGTCACAGTGATGGTGATGTGTCATGGGGATGGTGATGTGTCACAGTGATGGCTATGGTGTGTCATGGTGATGGTGATGTGTCATGGTGATGGTGGTGTGTCACAGTGATGGTGATGGTGGTGTGTCATGGTGATGGTGGTGTGTCACAGTGATGGTGATGGTGGTGTGTCACAGTGATGGTGATGGTGATGTGTCATGGTGATGGTGATGGTGGTGTGTCATAGTGATGGTGGAGTGTCACAGTGATGGTGATGGTGGTGTGTCATGGTGATGGTGGTGTGTCACAGTGATGGTGATGGTGGTGTGTCATGGTGATGGTGGTGTGTCACAGTGATGGTGTGATGGTGGTGTGTCATAGTGATGGTGGGTGTGTCATGGTGATGGTGGTGTGTCACAGTGATGGTGATGGTGGTGTGTCATGGTGATGGTGGTGTGTCACAGTGATGGTGATGGTGGTGTGTCATAGTGATGGTGGAGTGTCACAGTGATGGTGATGGTGGTGTGTCATGGTGATGGTGGTGTGTCACAGTGATGGTGATGGTGGTGTGTCATGGTGATGGTGGTGTGTCACAGTGATGGTGATGGTGGTGTCTCATGGTGATGGTGGAGTGTCACAGTGATGGTGATGTGTCATGGGGATGGTCATGTGTCAGTGATGGTGATGGTGGTGTGTGATGGTTTAGCACTATGTGCTGTGTGCAGGATTATGTCCTGGAAGAGAGGTGCGCAAGAAGCAAAAAGATCCTGAAAATGAAATCACCAAAGCCAATGATTTTGATGATGTCTTTGAAGACACAGAGGTCAGTGTGTGTGTGTGTGTGTGTGTGTGTGTGTGTGTGTGTGTGTGTGTGTGCGCGCGTATGTGCAAAGTATCTTTGTGAGCACTTCGGGCTATATTCGTAAATGAACCACCATCAAGATTCATCATACTTTTTTCTTCTTTTTTCTTCTTCTTCATTTCTTTCTTCTTTTCGTTATCATGATTTTGGGGGGAGGAAGAGAGAAGGGGGACAGAGTGAGAGAATGATGTATTCAGATGAGAAGCAACAAAAGTGAGAGGAATGCACAGTTCACCTTTGATGTGTGACCAGAGAAATAGGAGGTGGAAGAGGGAGTTGTCCATGTCTTTGTCGATGATGGGGCTGTGTGTTTTTTAGACCAGGTGAATGTGTCTCAGTGACTGGGAAGTGTTGCCATGATGTGTCACAGGGCTGTGTGTTTTTCAGACCAGGTTGGTGTGTCTCAGTGACTGGGACGTGTTGCCAAGATATGTCAGGGGCTGTGTGTTTTTCAGACCAGGTGAATGTGAATTAGTGACCGGGAAGTGTTGCTATGATATGTCACAGGGCTGTGTGTTTTTCGGACCAGGTGAATGTGTATTAGTGACTAGGAAGTGTTGCTATGATATGTCAGGGGGCTGTGTGTTTTTCAGACCAGGTGAATGTGTCTCAGTGACTGGGAAGTGTTGCCATCATATGTCAGGGGGCTGTGTGTTTTTCAGTCCAGGTGAATGTGTCTCAGTGACTGGGAAGTGTTGCCATGTTGTGTCACAGGGCTGTGTGTTTTTCAGACCAGGTGACGGGGGGGGGGGGGGGGGGGGGGGGTTCAGACCAGCTGAATGTGTCTCGAAGACTGGGAAGTGTTGCCATAATATGTCAGGGGGCTGTGTGTGTTTTTCAGTCCAGGTGAATGTGTTTTAGTGACTGGGAAGTGTTGCCATGTTGTGTCACAGGGCTGTGTGTTTTTCAGACCAGGTGAACAGGGGGGGGGGTTTCAGACCAGCTGAATGTGTCTCGAAGACTGGGAAGTGTTGCCATAATATGTCAGGGGGCTGTGTGTTTTTTTCAGACCAGGTGGGGGGGGGGGGGGGGGGGGGGGGGGGGGGGGTTCAGACCAGCTGAATGTGTCTCGAAGACTGGGAAGTGTTGCCATAATATGTCATGGGGCTGTGTGTTTTTTCAGACCAGGTGAACAGGGCTGTGTGTTTTTCAGACCAAGTGAACATGGGGCTTCTGTTACCACTGGGCACCAGAGTGCGTCGTGGGCGAGACTGGAAGTGGACCCAATCAGGACTCGGAAGGACCCGGCACCGTCATTCAGCACCGGAAGAAGCAGGATGGTGCGCTGTCTGGAGGAGGATTGATCCCTCTCATGCTGATCTTACCTTCATTTTCATTCATCCTTTACACGCTGATCTTACCTTTATTTACATTCATCCTTTACACGCTGACCTTACCTTCATTTACATTCATCCTTTACACGCTGATCTTACCTTCATTTACATTCATCCTTTACACGCTGACCTTACCTTCATTTACATTCATCCTTTACACGCTGATCTTACTTTATTTACATTCATCCTTTACACGCTGACCTTACCTTCATTTACATTCATCCTTTACACGCTGATCTTACCTTCATTTTTATTCATCCTTTACACGCTGATCTTACCTTCATTTACATTCATCCTTTACACGCTGACCTTACCTTCATTTACATTCATCCTTTACACACTGATCTTACCTTCATTTACATTCATCCTTTACACGCTGACCTTACCTTCATTTACATTCATCCTTTACACACTGATCTTACCTTTATTTACATTCATCCTTTACTCTCGTCTTGTTTTTCAGTCTCCCCCTCCCCCACCCTTTAACTTTTATCCCTCATATCACTACATTGCTTATCAACATTGTTTTGTTTGTACAGTCTATCCGTACCATTGTTTTGTTCATACAGTCTGTCCACATCATTGTTTGTTTTGTACAGTCTATCCCCAACATTGTTTTGTTTGTACAGTCTATCCACAACATTGTTTTGTTTGTACAGTCTGTCCATAATATTGGTTGTACAGTCTATCCACAACATTGTTTTGTTTGTACAGTCTATCCACAACACATTTTTGTTTGTACAGTCTGTCCATAACATTGTTTGTACAGTCTATCCACAACATTGTTTTGTTTGTACAGTCTATCCATAACATTGTTTGTACAGTCTGTCCATAACATTGTTTGTACAGTCTATCCACAACATTGTTTTGTTTGTACAGTCTATCCATAACATTGTTTGTACAGTCTGTCCAACATATTTTCCCTGTCACCTTCACTCCATAGGTCACCCCTCTCTCTTTCCTTGCCCTTTACATTTTCTTTTTTTTTTTTTTTTTTTTTCAAGGGGATGCTGTTCTATATCAGCTGTCTTCTAGTTGTTTTTCCATTTCCCATGTCTTCCCTCAGTGCTGAGGTGGGGTGACCTGTTGTAGGGCCAGGTGGGGTGACCTGTTGTAGGGCCAGACTCTTCAGTCCCTGTCATGTCTCAGAGCTGAGGTGGGGTGACCTGTTGTAGGGCCAGACTCTTCAGTCCCTGTCATGTCTCAGAGCTGAGGTGGGGTGACCTGTTGTAGGGCCAGACTCTTCAGTCCCTGTCATGTCTCAGTGCTGAGGTGGGGTGACCTGTTGTAGGGCCAGACTCCACAGTCCCTGTCATGTGTCAGTGCTGAGGTGGGATGACGTTTTAGGGCCAGACTCTATCGTCCCTGTCATGTCTCAGAGCTGAGGTGGGGTGACCTGTTGTAGGGCCAGACTCTTCAGTCCCTGTCATGTCTCAGTGCTGAGGTGGGGTGACCTGTTGTAGGGCCAGACTCTTCAGTCCCTGTCATGTCTCAGTGCTGAGGTGGGGTGACCTGTTGTAGGGCCAGACTCTTCAGTCCCTGTCATGTCTCAGTGCTGAGGTGGGATGACGTTTAGGGCCAGACTCTTCAGTCCTGTCATGTCTCAGAGCTTAGTGGGGTGACCTGTTGTAGGGCCAGACTGTATCGTCCCTGTCATGTCTTAGTGCTGAGGTGGGGTGACCTGTTGTAGGGCCAGGTGGGGTGACCTGCTGTTGGGCCACATGGGGTGACCTGCTGTTGGGCCAGACTCGATGTTTTTGGGCTGCTATGGAGGACTGCCCCTCTCCCCCTGTCTTTCCACAGGCGGTGAACTTCTTGCTGTGTATGTATTCATTTCTTCCACATCACTGTCACACACCATAGTCTATCCCTGGCACCCATCTGAAACCTAACTGTCAGACTGATGTCAAAGACCTCTCTGGTGGAAGGAATGGAAGATCAAGTGAATAACAAACATCAAATGAATAACAAACATCAAATGAATAAGAAACTCTTTAAAGTCCATCCAAACCTTGAAGAGGTTTTACTTTGGTCAGTGAAGAGGAGACAGTTTCATGCTGATTGCACAAAGGCTGCTTTTTTTAACACCCATTTGTATCTCTCCAAAGACAGAGAAGCTCCTTGATGCAGTCCCTGCGATGTACTACTCACTATAGAAGTTCATACAGTGTGCTGGGATTTACATGACATCAGACATAAACACTTCACAGCAGGCTCCATGAAAATCTTGTTCAGAGATGTCCCACTTGAAATGGTTTTTTTTCACTCCCTGAAAGAGATCAACATGTTTCATCTGATCTAAGATTTATGGAAGAAAGATTTTAAAGCAGTTTCAGATTGTTTTCAGAAAATTTGTTTTTATAAATTTTGTGCACTGTTATATGAATTTCTCTTTTTATTTAAAATGTGTATGTAGGGAGTGACTGTAATGAGATAGCGGCCCTTTGAGGTCAGCTGGTGTCTATGTAGAGAGTGACTGTGATGAGATAGCGGCCCTTTGAGGTCAGCTGGTGTCTATGTAGAGAGTGACTGTGATGAGAGATAGCGGCCCTTTGAGGTCAGCTGGTGTCTATGTAGAGAGTGACTGTGATGAGATAGCGGCCCTTTGAGGTCAGCTGGTGCTATGTAGAGAGTGACTGTGAGAGATAGCGGATGTGAGGTCAGCTGGTGTCTATGTAGAGAGTGACTGTGATGAGATAACCCAGCCCTTTGAGGTCAGCCATTGAGGTCAGCTGGTGTCAGTGTAGAGAGTGACTGTGATGAGATATAGCAGCCCATTGAGGTCGGCTGGTGTCTATGTAGAGAGTGACTGTGATGAGATAGTAGCCCATTGAGGTCGGCTGGTGTCATAGGTGTGCTGATTTACACATTTGTAAGACATTGAGGTCGGCTGGTGTATGTAGAGAGTGACTGTGATGAGATAGCAGCCCATTGAGGTCGGCTGGTGTCTATGTAGAGAGTGACTGTGATGAGATGAGCCCATTGAGGTCGGCTGGTGTCTATGTAGAGAGTGACTGTGATGACGGTGAGATAGGAGCCATTGAGGTCGGCTGGTGTCTATGTAGAGAGTGACTGTGATGAGATAGCGGCCCATTGAGGTCGGCTGGTGTCTATGTAGAGAATGACTGTGATGAGATAGTGGCCCTTTGAGGTTGGCTGGTGTCTATGTAGAGCGAATGACTGTGATGAGATAGTGGCCCTTTGTGGGTTGGCTGGTGTCTATGACTGTTGAGATGGCGGCCCTTTGAGGTTGGCTGGGCTGGAAACAACATGAACTGAACACAGCAACGCTTTGCTCTGCATTACTGATGACTGAGTAGATCCAGCACACTCCCCCCCTCCCCTCACCCCCTGTCCCTTCCCTGCCCTTGTTTTCTCCACCACCATTCTTCCTTTCTCTCTTTCCCTCTTTCCATGCTATTTGTCCTTTTCTGTTTCTCAGTTATTTCTTTTTCTCAAGTTCTCTACTTTTCTTTGCTTTTTTTTGTTGTTGTTTTTTCTTTTAAGTCATTTACCTTCTGACAGTTTATTATACTAGGATTGATTTGCAGTTTTGTTGTTTGTTCATTTCTATTGCATAATTTATTTAGAAAATCCTGAATTCAGACATTTTTTTTTCTCATACTTATGGGAAAAAGGTAAGCACCTTTATCCTACCCAGTGCCAGCAATGCTGTACCCATCATAGATATGGAAGAGGTAAGGGCCTTTACCCGTTCCAGCGCCAGCAGTGCTGTACCCCATCATACGTATGAAAAGGTAAGGGCCTTTATCCTATCCAGCGCCAGGAATGCTGTACCCGAGCAGGATCCCCTCAAATTTGTTGAGTAGAGAAGGGAGGTAAATCTGGAGCTCCGGTCACCTCCACTGGACTCCACAGTGGCAGACAAGTCACTTCTGACAGGTGAGCGCTTCACTCCATTTCCGCGCTTTCCCTGAGCTATCCAACAGGCTTCTTGATTCTGTGTCAAGCTGTAAGCTCATCTTTGTTTCTGAATATTATCTTCATTTGCACTGCCTTCACAAGGATGCATGTTTTGTGAAATTTCCCTAAGTGATGTCTGTTGCGACCTTTTTATGCATTTATTGCCAGGTGTCTTACTAATGATTATCATTATCATAATCATTATTATTTGTGTTAACAGCTGTACTGATGTCATATCATCTTCATGATTTTAGTCGTCATGATTTTTATTATTATTATTTTTGTATTCAGTTAACATTTTTTTCTTTCATCACTGACCAGATGATGTAAAGAGTGGGCAGACTGGTGACCTGTAGATGCTGTGTGCTGTGTCAGGCTGGCTTTACGTGATGTGGGACAATGGCATGCACAACGCCTACCGTTACAGTGAGGAAGGTCATGATGTGGAGCGCACAGACACAGATCCCAGGATTCTGCTGCCATCACAGGTCATTGAGATAGGCGTGATAGTGAAACGAGGTAGGTACATGTACAAACATGGTATATATGCTTTCAGGACTGTAGGACATGGACCTGTTTTCTGTGTGGTACCTGTTTTTCTGTGTTTTGAGACATGGTACCTGTTTTCTGTGTTAGAGACATGGTACCTGTTTTCTGTGTTTTGAGACATGGTACATGTTTTCTGTATTTTGAGACATGGTACATGTTTTCTGTATTTTGAGACATGGTACATGTTTTCTGTGTTTTGAGACATGGTACATGTTGTCTGTATTTGAGACATGGTACCGGTACATGTCTGTATTTTGAGACATAGTATATGTTTTCTTTATTTTGAGACATGATACATGCTGTCTGTATTTTGAGACATGGTACATGTTTTTCTGTATTTTGAGACATGGTACATGCTTTCTGTATTTTGAGACATGGTACATGCTTTCTGTATTTTGAGACATGGTACATGTCTGTATTTTGAGACATGGTACATGCTTTCTGTATTTTGAGACATGGTACATGTCTGCATTTTGAGACATGGTACATGCTTTCTGTATTTTGAGACATGGTACATGCTTTCTGTATTTGAGACATGGTACATGTCTGTATTTTGAGACATGGTACATGCTTTCTGTATTTTGAGACATGGTACATGTCTGTATTTTGAGACATGGTACATGCTTTCAGAACTGTTAGACATGGTACTTTTTTGGGTTTTTTTTGTGACATGGTGCATTTTTTTTTCTGATTGTAGAGACATGGTTTATATTTCTTTATAATTGAAATATTCGTTTTCTGTGTTATCAAACATGTTGTTTGGGGGATATGGTTTCCATATTTTGAGACAATATGTTAGTAGTATGATACATGGTACATGTTTCCTATATTTTTAGTAGATGTTTTGAGACATATCCTTGGTGTGTGTGTTGGTGTGTTTTCATTCAGACATATCCTCAATGTGTTAGTTGATGTGCTTTCATTCAGACATATCCTTGGTGTTGTATGTTGGTGTGTTTTCATTCAGACATATCCTGGGTGTGTATGTTGATGTGTTTTCATTCAGATATATCCTTGGTGTGTGTGTTGATGTGTTCTCATTCAGACATATCCTCAGGGTGTGTGTTGATGTGTTCTCATTCGTTGGTCAACAGGAGAAGACTGGAAGTCAGGGGATGAGGATGGGAACGGAACAGGCATTGTCATTCGCACGCGCAAGGATGGCAAAGTCAAAGTGAGAAATGATGTTCACTCTCCTATGGTAGAGACTGTGTGAAAATGCTAGTTATATTATTAGGTGTTTCTAAGGAATTGTAGTGTATGTAGAAATAAGGTGGAAGGCAATGATTAGGGCATGGGGTATTGCATCAGAGGAATTGTGGTTTAGGTAGATATTTAGGTAGAAAGTAAATTTAGAGCACAGGTACCATGTGAAAAGCCAAGGAAGTAGGAAGGCAAGAGAAATTAATTGATTTGATTGATTGATTGGTTGATTTATAGTCTTTATACCCAAAGGCAGCATGTAAGCAAGTAGATGCTTCTTTCGTATGGTCCTTATCCTTTCAGCAAAGAAGGATACAAAAAGAACTGAGGGGGGGGGGGGGGGGGGGGGTGGGAACAAAGAGAGAGAGAGAGAGAGAGAGAGGGGGGGGGGGGGGGAGAGAGAGAAAGAGGAAGTGGAAGAGAGAGACGGGGGGAGAGAGATGAAAACAGATAGAGACAGATGGAGAGAGAGCATTCCTTTTACTTCTCAAAAATAAATATGCCTGAGTTACATAACATGTTGAGTCACAGAAGGTTTTGTAGGAAAAGAACACTTATCTTCATATTTCCTCATGATAATATGTCTGTGCAAATGTGGTAACTGAGGTTATCTTATTGTATTATGATAACATGTCTGTGCAGATGTGGTAATTTAGATTTTCTTCTGATTGCCTGATGTTGTGGTAAGTGTGCAAAAGTGGTAATTTAAATTTTCTTTGGATTGTATGATGATGACATCACTGTGCAGATGTTGTAATATAGATTTTCTTCAGATTGTATGGTGATGACATCACTGTGCAGATGTTGTAATATAGATTTTCTTCAGATTGTATGGTGATGACATCACTGTGCAGATGTTGTAATTCAGATTTTCCTCAGATTTTATGGTAATGACATCACTGTGCAGATGTTTGTAATATAGATTTTCTTCAGATTGTATGGTGATGACATCACTGTGCAGATGTTGTAATTCAGATTTTCTCAGATTGTATGGTGATGACATCACTGTGCAGATGTAATTCAGATTTTCCTCAGATTGTATGGTTATGACATCACTGTGCAGATGTTGTAATTCAGATATTCCTCAGATTGTATGGTGATGACATCACTGTGCAGATGTTGTAATTCAGATTTTCTTCAGATTGTATGGTGATGACATCACTGTACAGGTTCGCTGGGGAAAACGGCCACATTGGAAAATACAAGTTTGGAGCACATGACCTGAAGGAAGTGGCCGTCGTTGAGTGAGTGACCTGTGCAGTTTACATGACTGTGCTAGTTTACATTGTGTGAGTGACGTGTGCACTGTACATGACTGACTGTGCTAGTTTACATTGTGTGAGTGACATGTGCTCTGTGCATCACTGACTGCGCTAGTTTACATTGTGTGAGTGATGTGTGCACTGACATGACTGACTGTGCTAGTTTACATTGTGTGAGTGACGTGTGCACTGTACATGATTGACTGTGCTAGTTTACATTGTGTGAGTGACGTGCACTGTATGTGACTGACTATTTCAGTTTACATTGTGTGAGTAATATGTGCACTGTACATAATTGACTGTGCTCGTTTACATTGAGTGAGCGGCGTGTGCACTGTACATGATTAACTGTGCTAGTTTACATTGAGTCAGCGGCGTGTGAACTGTACAAGACTGACTGTGCTAGTTTACATTGAGTGAGCTTTTTGTGCAGTGTACATGACTGACTGTGCTAGTTTACATTGTGTGAGTGACGTGTACATAACTGACTGTGCTAGTTTACATTGAGTGCGTGACATGTGCACTGTACATGACTGACTGCCAGTTTACACTGAGTGACTGGATTGTACATGACTGTGCTAGTTTACATTTTTGTGAGTGACATGTGCACTGTGCATGTCTGACTGTGCTAGTTTATATTGTGTGACACATGCACTGCACACGACTGACTGTGCTAGTTTATATTGTGTGAGTGACGTGTGCAGTGTACATGACTGACTGTGTTAGTTTACATTGTGTGAGTGACGTGTGCAGTGTACATGACTGACTGTGCTAGTTTACATTGTGTGAGTGACGTGCACTGTACATGACTGACTGTGCTAGTTTACATTGTGTGGGTGACGTGCACTGTACATGACTGACTGTGCTAGTTTACATTGTGTGCGTGACGTGTGCACTGTACATGACTGACTGTGCTATTTACATTGTGTGAGTGACATGTACAGTGTACTTGACTGACTGTGCTAGTTTACATTGTGGATGGATTGTTGGGTTGGTCTAAACACCTCTTGGTGAAACATGATGTAAGAACAAATGGTGCCCCAACTTCTCGATGACATAGGGCAAAATGTTGCCCCAACTTCTATATGAGATAGAGCAAAAATGGGATCCAACTTTCTGATGATGTAAAGCAAAATGTTGCCCCAACTTCTTGATGACATAGGGCTAAATGTTGCCTTAACTTCTGGATGACATAGGGCAAAATGTTGCCCCAACGTCTGGATGACATAAAGCAAAATGTTTGCCCCAACATCTTGATGAGATGGGGCAAAATGTTGCCCCAACTTCTGGATGTAGTAGAAAGAAACTCATGGAGAGCGTGGCAGCAGAGAGTCCTCAGAAGAGAAGAGAAGCCCCCTTCAGCAAGTGTTTCGGCCCTTATCTCCTGACACTCTAGGGGGGTTGGGCCACACCCGGTTCATGACTCCGGATGTCCCTCTGCTGCCCTTTTTTTTTTTTCCCATCTTGGGACGAGCCATGGCTGGGATTCGAACCCATGCCACTCTGGACATGCTCATTTCCACTTAATGACTGGCGCACTAACCACTGAGCCACAGGGACACCCGATATTTGTAGGAAAGTTAAGCCTTATGAAGTTCACTTTTGTTCCTCCTTGACCAGATCCAACTTGAATACCTGTCTGCTGCTTCTGCCATTGCTTTCAGGGCTCTGGTTTGTTCCCCTCCCAGCAAGTGAGAGCTGTTTCATGAGGCTGTATGCAGACATTCCTACAAACCCCCTAGCTCCAATTTCTGCAGTGAGGACTTTGACCTGATAGCCTTCTCTCCTCAGGCTGTTTGCCAGATCAGCATACTTTTCAGTCTTGTAGATTTGAGCTGCCTCCATTCTGTTCTCATATGGCACCGTGAGCTCGATCATGATCAGCTGCTTGGATGATATAAAGCAAAATGCTGCCCAATTTCTTGACGACATAGGGAAAAATGTTGCCCCAACTTCCGGATGACATAGAGCAAAATGTTGTTCCATGTTTTGATGACATGGGGCAAAGTGTTGCCCAAATTTTTTGATGAGTTGGAGCACAAAGTTGCCCCAACTTTTTGATGACATAGAGCAAAATGTTGCTTCAACTCTTTGATGACATTAAGCAAAGAGTTCCCTACATCTTGATGTAGTCAGACAAAGCTATTAAACACATCTTGATGAAGTCAGACAAACGTATTAACATACTTGGATGATGCCAAACAAAGCAATTAAACACATCTTGTAGTGATTGTGCAAGATGTTGAAACATGTGTAGATGATGTTGGGAAAAACAGTGAAACCCATCCTAGTGGTAATAGATAAATCCAGCAATCGTGGTAGCCAGCAATTGCTTGTTGAAGTTTATTTGCAAATTTAGAATACGGAAATTGTTTTGCTGCTGTGCTAGTCCCAGGGACCAGTTTATTTAGCTGGAGAGCTGAAGAAGCACAGAGGTTGCATCCGAATGACAAAATCTAAACATAAATTTTGAAGTAGTGCATGCACCATGGTAAAGTATAGCTTCCATTCCATTGTTTTGTGTGTAGTGGCAGCAGTTCCTAATCAGTACATGCCATCACATGAAGCCTGTCATAGTCATAGTCTTTTAGTTCTGACAGTGGGTCAAAGACTTCACTCTCCATTCTCTGAAAAGACAGCCCTCCACCCAGTCATCTTTGAATCTCTTGTGACCGCATATCTGACTGTGATACGTGTAGGTAAAACCAGTAGAAATCAATCTTTTCCTCTTCAACAAATGAATGAAACCAGACTCTGACAGTGTGGAAATATACATGAAGTTTAAATCTCCCGTCCATCTGAGTGGATCTAGATAAAATATAAGCCTGTTGTGGAGCCTGGTTTCAGTGTCTTCTGTGATGTGTCCACAGTCAGTATGTTGATGATTGCAGCACCTGACTGACACAATACCCACATCATATGTTGTCACTGGTCGTGTTTTCTCTGGGACTGGATCTGACACTGGTGTTGTTGGACAGTGCAGGGGGTCAGTGTTGGAACCTGTCTGCAGATTCCTAGTGCTGTCACAGTGAAATGCATCTCAGTGATATTGGGTCAGTGTTGGGACCTGTCTGCAGATTCCTAGCGCTGTCACAAACAATGAAACGCATCTCAGTGATATTGGGTCAGTGTTGGGACCAGTCTGCAAATTCCTAGCGCTGTCACAAACAATAAAATGCATCTCAGTAATAGTAGGTAAGTGTTCAGACCAGTCTGCAAATTCCTAGCGTGTTCACAAGCAATGAAACGCATCTCAGTGATATTGGGTCAATGTTGGGACCAGTCTGTAAATTCCTAGCACTATCACCGGGAAAACATCTCAATATTGGATTAAATATGAACCACCTCTCAATGATATTTGATAAAGCATGAAATAATTATATCTGCTGCACTCCTTTCTCTATGCCATGGGGCTTTGACAATGACGCTGACCACCATATGCCCCACATTTCATCCATCCTTGTTTAGACGCAGATTATAGTCAGAACTAGGAAATGAAAACAACAACAGGACATCCAGAGGGGGATGGTTTAGAAATTGTGAATGAGGAAATTAGGTTTAAATGAGAGATGTTCCAAAAACAAACCATGGAAATGAAAACTCATTAACTCAGCTGGCCTGTTATAATGATGTGAGTTCAGATCACATGGGGAAGCGTTGTGTGTATTTTCCTGATGGTGTGGAATTGTCTTGCTGGCCAGTATCACTCTGTTTCGGATGTTCTTTCACCTGGCAAAGTTTCCTGAATTTTCAGACTGATTTTCAAAAGCACTTGAAAAACCCGAAATGCTGTTTGAAAAACTGAAGTAAAGAAAATTGTCAAACAAAGTATGCAGGACCAAATCACACTGCTTTTTTATGTCAAAATCTGGTGCTGCAGGATTATTATGTGTCTGTCCTGTTTGTGTGGTACTGATGCTGGTGACAGACCAGTGTGGTCACACACCCACATTGCGGTAACTGGGCACATCATGCCATTGTCTCACCCTAATAGGGCCACCTGAGTCACTGTGGCCTACACGGGAGTGGACTTCACTCACATGTATATGCTGTACTCTAATGCCTGAGTTGTCTTTCTTTAAATAGCCATCTGGCACATTCAATCTAAATGTACTATCACTATTATAGTCTTTTTTTTTTTTTGGCCATTGCACCACACAGAAAATTAAAAGAATCCTTCGTCATTTTGAAGGCAGTGTAAATGACAGAGTTGGAATTGAAGTTAACTGGTCAAAAAGCTGTGTCTCAATGCTGAACTCTTCTGAAATAATGAATATGGTAATGGCATATAGATTGATTCCAAAAGGGTTAGAGGGCACAGATAGGTATTGGTGAGCAGGGGGAGAGGGAAGAACAGGGCAGATGTAGAGAGAAGACTGTAATGAAGATGGACTCTGGAAGCTGTTCTGATCATCAGATTTTGTGAGGTAGCTGGCTCAACCCTCTCCCACTGAGATGGGAATCTTTGTGGGAGTGCATTGTAGAAAAGGGAGTCCCAACAAGCTGTTTTGATTGGTTGATCACTAGCCTGTACCATCAGATTTCTTTAAGGCTGCCTCTGTTTTTCCATGTTCCCCTCACTGACATTCCACACTTGTAACATCCGCAGCACCAGTCCCCCTCACTGACATTCCACACCTGTAACACCCCAACTCCAGTCCCCTCACTGACATTCAGCCACACCTGTAACATCCCCAGCACCAGTCCCCCTCACTGACATTCAGCCTCACCTGTAACATCCCCAGCACCAGTCCCCTTCGCTGACATTCAGCCACACCTGTAACATCCCCAGCACCAGCAGTCCACAGGAAAGGGCCACACTCAGGTGTCTTGAGGCAACCCTCCCAAGGAGACACACCACTGTTGGTCAGTCCACATGGTACAGAGGAGACACAGTACTGTTGCTCAGTCCACATGGTACAGAGGAGACACAGCACTGTTGCTCAGTCCACATGGTACAGAGGTGACACAACACAGTTGCTCAGTCCACATGGTGCAGAGGAGACAGAGCACTGTTGCTCAGTCCACATGGTGCAGAGGGAGACAGAGCACTGTTGCTCAGTCCACATGGTACAGAGGAGACAGAGCACTGTTGCTCAGTCCACATGGTACAGAGGAGACACAACAGTGTTGGTCAGTCCACATGGTACAGAGGAGACACAGCACTGTTGGTCAGTCCACATGGTACGGAGGAGACACAGCACTGTTGCTCAGTCCACATGGTACAGAGGAGACACAACACTGTTGGTCAGTCCACATGGTACAGAGGAGACACAGCACTGTTGGTCAGTCCACATGTTACGGAGGAGACACAGCACTGTTGCTCAGTCCACATGGTACAGAGGAGGACACAACACTGTTGCTCAGTCCACATGGTACAGACACAGCACTGTTGCTCAGTCCACATGGTACAGAGGAGACAGCACTGTTGCTCAGTCCACATGGTACAGACACAGCACTGTTGCTCAGTCCACATGGGTACAGAGGTGACACAACACAGTTGCTCAGTCCACATGTTACAGAGGAGACAGAGCATTGTTGCTCAGTCCACATGTTACAGAGGAGACAGAGCATTGTTGCTCAGTCCACATGGTACAGAGGAGACACAGCACTGTTGCTCAGTCCTCTTGGTACAGAGGAGACACAGCACTGTTGCTCAGTCCACATGGTACAGAGGAGACACAGCACTGTTGCTCAGTCCTCATGGGTACAAACAGAAAGTTACTTGGAGTTTGGTGGCACACTGTTGTGGATTTGTAGATGTAGAGTTATGCATTTAGAGTGGTGGATGTAGACTGGTGGCTCCTCTCTTTGATGCCAATGATGGTGGTGGTGTTCTGTGCTGCAGGAGTGTTTGCCGCGACAAGGGGCGGTGGGAGGAGGCCAGACTGCCCGTGAAGCCGAGCTGGGAGCAACTGGAGGCTACGACCCAGAGAAAGGTAGACAGTGTGTGTGGTGGCATTGCTCACGGCGTCTTTGGAGAGAAAGGTAGACAGTGTGTGTAGTGGTATTGGTCACGGCGTCTTTGCAGAGAAAGGTAGACAGTGTGTGTAGTGGCATTGGTCACAGTGTCTTTGAAGAGAAAGGTAGACATTGGTCACAGCGTCTTTGCAGAGAAAGGTAGACAGTGTGTGTAGTGGCATTGGTCACAGTGTCTTTGCAGAGAAAGGTAGACATTGGTCACAGTGTCTTTGCAGAGAAAGGTAGACATTGGTCACAGTGTCTTTGCAGAGAAAGGTAGACATTGGTCACAGCGTCTTTGCAGAGAAAGGTAGAGTGTGTGCAGTGGCATTGGTCACAGCATCTTTGCAGAGAAGGTAGACAGTGTATGTAGTGGCATTTCCGACAGTGGTATTTGGGCAGTTAATGGCGTTGGAGACATTTTCTTACGGTCATATTTGGGCTGTTGATGGCAGCAGAGATGTTTCCCCACAGTGGTATTTCAGGGTTCATACAGGTCTTAAAATGTCTGGAAATTTAAAGTCCATTTTCCAGGCCCTGGAAATGTCAAATTGCATTTTGGCCTGGAATAGCCTGGAAATTGAAGAATCAAGCACAATTGCTTGATATTATGCATGGCTGCTTTAATTTTCAGCATCATTTAGCTTTTATAATGCATTAAAAAATTCTGCCCTCAAATGTTATATTTGATCTCTTGTGCCTTTGTGTTTATAACATCACTTTAAGACATTGCATCATGAACAAAGTCTTGAAAGTGGTGTTGAAAATGCAGTTCTTGGCCTGGAAAAAGTCTGGAAGAGTCTGGAATATTGAGTTGCATTTCCTGTATGAACCCTCTTATAACTTGGGCTGTTGAAGGCAGTTGAGACGTTTTGCCACAGTACAGTGGTATTTGAGCCATTGACGGCATTGGAGACATTTTCCCACGGTGGTATTTGGGCTGTTGATGGCATTTGAGACGTTTTTCTATGGTGGCATTGGGGCCGTTGAAGGACTGTGCCTGTTGCCTGGCGCTGAGTGCTGTGCAGTTGGTCAAACAGTGACTGAGGGTGAGCTGGGGACCTCAGTGAGTGTGGTGGTGGACCTCAGTGAGTGTGATGGTGGGGCCTCAGTGAGTGTGATGGTGATGGACCTCAGTGAGTGTTGTGGACCTGAGTGAGTGTGGTGGTGGACCTGAGTGAGTGTGGTGGTGGACTGCAGTGAGTGTTATGGTGATGGACCTGAGTGAGTGTGGTGGTGGTGGACCGCAGTGAGTGTGGTGGTGGACCACAGTGAGTGTGTGGTGGTGGACCTGAGTGAGTGTGGTGGTAGTGGACCTGAGTGAGTGTGGTGGTGGACTGCAGTGAGTGTTATGGTGATGGACCTGAGTGAGTGTGGTGGTGGTGGACCGCAGTGAGTGTGGTGGTGGACCGCAGTGAGTGTGGTGTGGACCGCAGTGAGTGTGGTGGTAGTGGACCTGAGTGAGTGTGGTGGTGGACCTGAGTGAGTGTGGTGGTGGATGGCAGTGAGTGTGGTGGTAGACGTGAGTGAGTGCGGTGATGGACCTCAGTGAGTGTGGAGGTGGACCTGAGTGAGTGTGGTGGACCTCAGTGAGTGTGGAGGTGGACCTGAGTGAGTGTGGTGGACCTGAGTGAGTGTGGTGGTGGACCTGAGTGAGTGTGGTGGACCTGAGTAAGTGTGGTGGTGGACCTGAGTGAGTGTGGTGGTGGACCTGAGTGAGTGTGGTGGACCTGAGTGAGTGTGGTGGTGGACCTGAGTGAGTGTGGTGGACCTGAGTGAGTGTGGTGGTGGACCTGAGTGAGTGTGGTGGACCTGAGTAAGTGTGGTGGTGGACCTGAGTGAGTGTGGTGGTGGACCTGAGTGAGTGTGGTGGACCTGAGTAAGTGTGGCGGTGGACCTGAGTGAGTGTGGTGGTGGACCTCAGTGAATGTGGTGGTGGACCTGAGTGAGTGTGGTGGTGGACCTCAGTGAATGTGGTGGTGGACCTGAGTGAGTGTGGTGGTGGACCTAAATGAGTGTGGTGGTGGACCTGAGTGAGTGTGGTGGACCTGAGTGAGTGTGGTGGTGGACCTGAGTGAGTGTGGTGGTGGACCTGAATGAGTGTGGTGGTGGACCTCAGTGAGTGTGGTGGACCTCAGTGAGTGTGGTGGACTTCAGTGAGTGTGGTGGTGGACCTCAGTGAGTGTAATGGTGGTGGACCTCAGTGAATGTGGTGGTGGACCTCGGTGAGTGCAGTGGTGGACCACTGAGTGTGGTGGTGGACCTCAGTGAGTGAGGTGGACCTCAGTGAGTGTGGTGGTGGACCTCAGTGAGTGGTGGTGGTGGACCTGAGTGGGTGTGGTGGACCTGAGTGAGTGTGGTGGTGGACCTGAGTGAGTGTGGTGGACCTGAGTAAGTGTGTGGTGGTGGACCTGAGTGAGTGTGGTGGGGTGGACCTGAGTGAGTGTGGTGGACCTGAGTAAGTGTGGTGGTGGACCTGAGTGAGTGTGGTGGTGGACCTCAGTGAATGTGGTGGTGGACCTGAGTGAGTGTGGTGGTGGACCTCAGTGAATGTGGTGGTGGACCTGAGTGAGTGTGGTGGTGGACCTAAATGAGTGTGGTGGTGGACCTGAGTGAGTGTGGTGGACCTGAGTGAGTGTGGTGGTGGACCTGAGTGAGTGTGGTGGTGGACCTGAATGAATGTGTGTGTGGTGGTAGACCTCAGTGAGTGTGGTGGACCTCAGTGAGTGTGGTGGACTTCAGTGAGTGTGGTGGTGGACCTCAGTGAGTGTAATGGTGGTGGACCTCAGTGAATGTGGTGGTGGACTTCGGTGAGTGCAGTGGTGGACCACTGAGTGTGGTGGTGGACCTCAGTGAGTGAGGTGGACCTCAGTGAGTGTGGTGGTGGACCTCAGTGAGTGTGGTGGTGGTGGGACCTGAGTGGGTGTGGTGGTGGACCTCAGTGAATGTGATGGTGGACCTCAGTGAGTGTGATGGTGGACCGCAGTGAGTGTGGTGGTGGTGGACCTGAGTGAGTGTGGTGGTGGACCTGAGTGAGTGTGGTGGTGGACCTCAGTGAGTGTGGTGGTGGACCTCAGTGAGTGTGGTGGTGGACCTCAGTGAGTGTGGTGGTGGTGGACCTCAGTGAGTGTGGTGGACCTGAGTTAGTGTGGTGGTGGACCTGAGTGAGTGTGGTGGTGGATCTCAGTGAGTGGTGGTGGACTTGAGTGAGTGTGGTGGTTGACCTCAGTGAGTGTGATGGTGGACCTCAGTGAGTGTGGTGGGTGGACCTCAGTGAGTGTGATGGTGGTGGACCTTAGTGAGTGTGGTGGTGGACCTCAGTGAGTGCAGTGGGTGGACCTCTGAGTGTGGTGGTGGACCTCAGTGAGTGTGGTGGTGGACCTCAGTGAGTGTGGTGGTGGACCTCAGTGAGTGTGGTGGTGTTCAGGTCCTGTCAGGAGATTGTGGCAGTGGTGGGACTACCAGCGCAAGGTCTGGAGAACCTACAGCCCCATGATTCAGGACAAACTCCTGGCTGCCTACCAGCAGCGCCCCGATGGCTCCTGTGTCATTGACAGGAATGGCAAAAGGTCAGCCAAAGTCAAGATATGATGATGATGATGAAGATGGTGATGATGATGATGATGATAATGATGATGATGATTGTGATGATGATGATGTGGTGATGACGATGATGATGGTGACGATGATGATGATTGTGACGATGATGATGATGGTGATGATGAAGATGGTGATGATGATGATGATGGTGACAATGATGATGATGATGGTGATGATGATAATGATGATGATGGTGATGATGATGATGATGATGATGATGATGATGATGATAATGACGATGTTGATTATAATGATGATGATGATCACGATGATGATGATGATGATGGTGATCATGATGATCATGATGATGATGATGATGATGATGATGACGACAGTGATGATGATGATGGTGATAGTGATGATGTTAATAATGATGATGATGATGACAATAATGATGATGGTAACAGTGATGATGATGATGATAATGATGATGACAATGGTGATGATGTGTGATGATGATGATGGTGATGAGGATGATGATGATGGTGATGTTGATGATAGTGATTATGATGATGATAATGGTACCTACAGTGGCACCTCTCTACAGTAATCTTGACAGTGTCTGGATAGTTCAGTCTATGTAGAGAGGGGAGTGTACAGGGAGACGGACAGACTGACGGTTCACATCATGTGAAAATGTCCAGACAGAACAGTCTGCGTGGAGAGGCCCTGTTGAGAGGCTGACTGACTGGGTTGTTGACAAAACATGACAGCAGTCAGTGCTGATCACAGTGACAGTGACCCAGTTCCTGTTGTTGGCAAACATGACAGCAGTCAGTGCTGATAATACAGTGACCCAGTTCCTGTTGTTGGCAAACATGACAGCAGTCAGTGCTGATAATACAGTGACCCAGTTCCTGTTGTTGGCAAACATGAAGGCAGTCAGTGCTGATCATAGTAACAGTGACCCAATTCCTGTTGTTGGCAAACATGACAGCAGTCAGTGCTGATCACAGTAACAGTGACCCAATTCCTGTTGTTGGCAAACATGACAGTAGTCAGTGCTGATCACAGTGACAGTGACCCAGTTCCTGTTGTTGACTAACATGACAGCAGTCAGTGCTGATCACAGTAACAGTGACCCAATTCCTGTTGTTGATGAGCATGACAGCAGTCAGTGCTGATCACAGTGACAGTGACCCGTTCCTGTTGTTGACTAACATGACAGCAGTCAGTGCTGATCACAGTAACAGTGACCCAATTCCTGTTGTTGATGAGCATGACAGCAGTCAGTGCTGATCACAGTGACAGTGACCCAATTCCTGTTGTTGACAACATGACAGCAGTCAGTGCTGATCACAGTGACAGTGACCCAATTCCTGTTGTTGACAAACATGACAGCAGTCAGGTGCTGATCACAGTGTGACGGTCGTCGTGACGCCTGACACAGTGACCCAACTCCTGTCTGGACCGTCCCTCACAAGGGTCCAATGTCTTACTGTATACAAAAATGAATAGTTTTCCTAGGTCATGGGAGATCACTTCCAGGTACAAAATAGAGTTATCTGAAATGATTTTAGGCTGGAAGCTGGGGAGGTTTCACATCAGTAAAGGATGAAGTTGTTTGAAGGTTGAGGCTGGCCGTTTTTATTCAGCAGTTTACTGCACATACAGATATTGTGCAGACAGTCGATAGCGTGGATGGTAGTAGGCATGAGGAGGGCAGTGTTGTACAGAAGAGGAATATAGTACCACAGTGTACCACAATGAGAGAGGGTAGTGTTGTACAGAAGTGGAATATAGTACCACAGAGCACCACAATGAGAGAGGGTAGTGTTGTACAGAAGTGGAATATAGTACCACAGAGTACCACAATGAGAGAGGGTAGTGTTGTACAGAAGTGGAATATAGTACCACAGAGCACCACAATGAGAGAGGGTAGTGTTGTACAGAAGTGGAATATAGTACCACAGAGCACCACAATGAGAGAGGGTAGTGTTGTACAGAAGCGGAATATAGTACCACAGAGCACCACAATGAGAGCAGTTCTGTTTTCCCTGATGGTTTCACTGGAACAGTCATAGAATTGGGCCATTGATTTTGGTGTTCCACTTGAAAACAGTTCTAATGAGTCCCCCCCCCCCCCCCCCCCCCCACTCCCCACCACTCCATTCTGCCACCTTTCCCTGAAAAAAGTTGATGTCATGTTGCCTCCATATCAGAACCAATGTGAGTTTCATGAGGAGGCAGAGCTGGACAAAATAAGGATGAAAATGATGACGATGGAACACCAAATAGTGATATTGGAAATGAAATGAGGCAGGGAACAGTAAACAATAAACAGTAAACAAGTGGGGTAGTCTTTGCTCCCATAAGGAAACCTAACACAGAGTAACTTTTATTCAAGACTGGCACAGCCTTTTAAACTTGAATAAAGTCAGACAAATACAAAGACGAACAATCTAATAGTGGGGGAAAACAAACTACCATGTCTCGTTTCGTTTTGATTAAATCAAGGTTATTTGTATTTGTTTCTGTCTGTCTTTGTGTTTGTCTTTTGATCTCCCTTGCATCCTTGGGTGGATCCTCAAGCGTAGGCTTAAAGATTGCCCCCTACATTTTATACTATTTGCATAATATCTGTAGTTTTTCAGCAACTTTTTTCCTCCCCACACTTTCGTTTGGTTTCCTTTACTACTCTTTGCTGGCTGCTTCGGGGGGTGCTATTGGATTCTTTTTTGCACCCTTGGTGGTGAGAACACCATGGTATTATGGACTGTGGTGTGTCTCTATTTGACGCCAGGAGCGCAGATACAGCCAGCCATGTCTCCCTGATGAGTTCCGACCCAGCGGACGAAAGACCTCGGAGCAGGCAATACAAATATATCTGCTTTAAAAGGGATTGCGATGGTTTCCTTATGCAGCCAGTGAAGAGTTTTTTTATATTTTCTTAATTTCATGTTCCCAGTTTTTACATCTTCAACCTCCTGCCCCCCCCCCCCCCCCCCCCCCCTTAAGTTCAAAGTTTTGCCAAGTCATTACTATGAAGACAATTTAGTTGTTGGCCTGCGTTTGTTTTCCCCCACTATTAGATTGTTCTTCTTTGTATTTGTCTGACTTTATTCAAGTTTAAAAGGCTGTGCCAGTCTTGAATAAAAGTTACTCTGTGTTAGGTTTCCTTATGGGAGCAAAGACTACCCCACTTGTTTACTGCAAATA
>JADBJO010001734.1:260000-357500 GCA_016801955.1 Conus betulinus
TTCGTATGTATTTCACTAAAGGTTGATATTTGTATGTGCTTCAGTGTTAATATTTGTAGGTATTTCAGTGAAAAGAGATCGATATTTTTGTGTATTTCAGTGATAAGATCTCAGTATTTTTGCATATTTCTGAGTTAATCTGTAGGCTTTCATGTGTATTCCACTGGTAACATGTCAGTTTTTGTCTGTTACGAAAAGATGTTGGATTTATGTGTACTTCAGTAATACAATGACAGTGTGTTTCAGTACTAAGATGTGTGTGTGTTTCAGTGATGAGCGCGAGATGGATTATGTGAAGCTGTTGGAAGAAGAGGAGGATGAGGACTGACCACTGACTGACCTGGCAACACAGTGACCAGGTGTGAGGACGCTTGCTCCCTGTCATGTAGCATTATACCACAGTACACCCCCACCCCCCTCTCCGCACCGCCTTCCCCCAAACCTACTTATTCATCTCCAAAAATTATGATACATTTGCCTCTCACATAAACACACAGAAGGTTGCATATGCACACACACACACACACACACACACACACACACACACACACACCACACAGATGTGTGCATACTTTTTTTTTTCACTTCAGAGATGTGCCATAAAGAGTAGTATATGTATGGCATCATAAAAATGTCTATGATTCAGTGTTCTTGAGTACATGCAAATGTGAGTGTGTGTGTGTGTGTGTGTGTGTGTGTGTGTGAAGGCCAGTCTGTATTGAACAAACATCTAGATCACAAACCTGGTTCATCTGGCTCACAATCTTGGTGTTCGTGTCTTTGTTCCTAAGGACTGGATCTTTTGGTTCGCCATCCAGCTCACTGGTGCTCAAACCTTGCCGAAAAGAAATTTGCAGTGAAAAAAGGATTGTTAAACATGATCTGTGAAATGTTTGGATTGGCATAAAGAGAAAGTAACAATATGAAATCTCTTTTATAATGGAATCAGTTTGTGCCCTTTCTTCAGTAACTGAAACCAGCTTGCGGTTGGTTGACCTAAATGTTTGTTTCAGTTGTAAGTAAAGAATTTCATTGGCCATGGTCAAAACAGTTTGTAAGTAAAGAATTTCATTGGCTATGGTCAAAACAGTCAAGTTAGAATGCTGTCAAGTAAGTTAGATTTCAAAGACATTGCTGAGTTGACCTTTTGTTTCCAGTTCACAACAGTCAAGTTCAGAATGCTGTCAAGTAAGTTAGATTTTAAAGACATTACTAAATCAACCTTGTTTTTTCCAGTTCACACAGGTTGTAGTTCAGCAGGCCTGATCGTATTTCTCAGGTCACAACAGGTCGTAGTTCACCAGCAGGCTGATCATATTTCTCAGGTCACAACAGGTTGTAGTAGTTCACCAGCAGGCCTGATCATATTTCTCAGGTCACAACAGGTCGTGATCATATTTCTCAGGTCACAACAGGTCGTAGTTCACCAGCAGGCCTGACCATATTTCTCGGGTCAAAACAGGTCGTAGTTTCACCAGCAGTCCTGATCATATTTCTCAGGTCACAACAGGTCGTAGTTCACCAGTAGGCCTGATCATATTTCTCAGGTCACTACAGGTCCTGATCATATTTCTCAGGTCACTACAGGTCCTGATCATATTTCTCAGGTCACTACAGGTTCTGATCATATTTCTCAGGTCACAACAGTTCCTGATCATATTTCTCAGGTCACAACAGGTCCTGATCATGTTTCTCAGGTCACTACAGGTTCTGATCATGTTTCTCAGGTCACTACTGGTCCTGATCATGTTTCTCAGGTCACTACTGGTCCTGATCATGTTTCTCAGGTCACAATAGGTCCTGATCATCATGTTTCTCAGTCACAACAGGTCCTGATCTTGTTTCTCAGGTCACTACAGGTCCTGATTATATTTCTCTGGTTACTACAAGTCCTTATCGTGTTTCTCAGGCCACTACATGTTCTGATCATGTTTCTCAGGTCACTAGTGACAGGTCCTTATCATGTTTCTCAGGTAACAACAGGTCCTGATCATGTTTTTCAGGTCACAACAGGTCCCAATCATATTTCTCAGATCACTACAGGTCCCAATCATGTTTCTCAGGTCACTACTGGCCCTGATCATGTTTCTCTCAGTTCACAACAGGTCCTTATCATATTTCTCAGGTCACTAATGGTCCTGATCATGTTTCTCAGGTCACTACTGGTCCTGATCATATTTCTCAGGTCACTTCTGGTCCTGTTCATATTTCTCAAGTCAGTACAGGTCCTGATCATATTTCTCAGGTCACAACAGGTCCTGATCATATTTCTCAGGTCACAACAGGTCCTGATCATATTTCTCAGATCACAACAGGTCCTGATCATGTTTCTCAGGTCACTACAGGTCCTGATCAGGTTTCTCAGGTCACAACAGGTCCTGATCATATTTCTCAGGTCACTACGTGTCCTGGTCATGTTTCTCAGGTCACTACGTGTCCTGATCATGTTTCTCAGGTCACAACAGATCAGTAAGTCTGATCTTGTTTCTCAGGTCACAACAGGACCTGATCATGTTTCTCAGGTCACAACAGATCAGTAAGTCTGATGTTGTTTCTCAGATCACAACAGGTCCTGGTCATGTTTCTCAGGTCACAACAGGTCCTGGTCATGTTTCTCAGGTCACTACAGGTCCTGGTCATGTTTCTCAGGTCACAACAGATCAGTAAGTCTGATCTTGTTTCTCAGGTCACAACAGGACCTGATCATGTTTCTCAGGTCACAACAGGTTCTGATCATGTTTCTCAGGTCACAACAGGACCTGATCATGTTTCTCAGGTCACAACAGGTCCTGATCATATTTCTCAGGTCACTACTGGTCCTGGTCATGTTTCGCAGGTCACTACATGTCCTGATCATGTTTCTCAGGTCACAACAGATCATTAAGTCTGATCAATGTTTCTCAGGTCACAACAGGACCTGATCATGTTTCTCAGGTCACAACAGGACCTGATCATGTTTCTCAGGTCACAACAGGACCTGATCATGTTTCTCAGGTCACAACAGGTTCTGATCATGTTTCTCAGGTCACAACAGGACCTGATCATGTTTCTCAGGTCACAACAGGTTCTGATCATGTTTCTCAGGTCACAACAGATCAGTAAGTCTGATCTTGTTTCTCCAGTCACAACAGGTCCTGATAATATTTCTCAGGTCACAACAGGTCGTAGGTCAGTAAGTCTGATCTTGTTTCTCAGGTCACAACAGGTCATAAGTCAGTAACTCTGATCATGTTTGTCAGGTCACAACAGGTCGAGGTCAGTAACTCTGATCATGTTTCTCAGGTCACAACAGGTCCTGATCATATTTCCAGGTCACAACAGGTTGTAGGTCAGTAAGTCTGATCACATTTCTCAGGTCACAACAGGTCATAGGTCAGTGAGTCTGATCATGTTTTTCAGGTCACAACAGGTCGTAGGTCAGTGAGTCTGATCATGTTTCTCAGTTGAACACCAGCAGCTGGTTATGTTCCCTCTGGTGAACAAATAGTGTTCAAGCTTCAGTTTCAGTTCCAGTTTCATCAAGGAGGCATCAAAGCATGCGGACTAGTCCATATACGCTACACCACATCCATGAAATTTTGAGACCACACTGCGCATGAATTAAATTGATGGATAAATGAATTAACAACTAAGATAAGAGAATTAAAGATGAGGGTCTGGTAGCTATGACTTAGCAGATGTCTGACCTATGCATTAGCCCAGCGCGCTGGTCAGACCTTGAGTGTCTACCTGACATTGGTTGTGCCATGTCTATCATTGAATGTGTGTACAGTGAATGTACATGTGTGTGTATGAATGTGTGGGCACAGGCTCATGTGTGTGAATGTATGTGTGTGTGCATGTATGTGTATGCATGAGTGTGTGCGCACTTGTGTGTGTATGTGTGTGTGTGTGTGTGTGTGTGTGTGTGTGTGTGTGTGTGTGTGTGTGTGTGCGTGCGATTGTGGGCTTGTGTGAGCATACCCACGTACCTGCATATGCATGTGTACATTATATGTGTGTGTGTTCTTGTATGTGGGTGTATACATGTGCGTATGTGTATGCGTGTACACGTTCATGTGTATGCGTGGGTGTGGATGTGGCGCACACATGTGCATATGTGTGCGTGTAGGAGCTAGCGCATGTACGCACACACGTGGGTATATATGTGTGCGTGCATGTGTGTATGTATATATGTGTGTGTGCATGTGCGTGCAAGCATGTATGTGTGTGTGTGTGTGTGTGTGTGTGTGACTGCGTGCGCCTTTTATAGTTTGTGGGAATTGAATGTTCAAGCTTCAATGAACGATCTGTTTCTAGGTCATTGGAACTCTGCAAACTATATCATGGATCGTGGACATCATATGTTAGAGATGTGCTGATAAATGAATAAATAGATTTGTTTATCTGTATACATAGATATAGATAGGTAGATAAATTGGTAGGTCGATGTATGAGAGAGAGAGAGACACTTAGCAACTTTTGAACAGGGTTGTCTCTGTCTTTGTTACAGATGATGCCAGTGTGCCAAATAATGAACAGAGCGCGTTGAAAAAAGGGAGAAAAGGAAAGAGTGGCAGCCTGGGTTTCTGTGACATTGTGGCTGGCCCAGTGTGCCGGAGTGTACAGAGTGCCAAAGTGTACAATGTGCCAGTGTACAATGTACTGTTCCAGAGTGTACAATGTGCCAGAGTGTACAATGTGCCAAAGTGTACAATGTGCCAGAGTGTACAATGTGCCAGAGTGTACAGAGTGCCAAAGTGTACAATGTGCCAGAGTGTACAATGTACTGTTCCAGAGTGTACAATGTGCCAAAGTGTACAATGTACTGTTCTAGAGTGTACAATGTGCCAGAGTGTACAATGTGCCAGAGTGTACAACGTGCCAGAGTGTACAATGTGCCAGAGTGTACAAAGTAGTGTGCCAGAGTGTGCAGAAGGGCTGTGGTGAGAGAGCTGTCTCTCCTGCTGTAGTGCTGCCCACAATACCCCCTGCCCATCACGTCGGCATCATGCTGCTGGACTGCTGCCTGTTGTTGCAGTGTCACTGGACACGGCAGAATCCAACCAACACAGGAACGTAGGAAGGGTCGGTCCAGCAGAACAGGGCAGACGGAGGGAGAGACAGGGGGCGGCCAACATCAGAGACAGCTGGGCCAAGATCCTGTGGTCAAATTCACCTTGTTGTATTTGTATATAGCTCCCCCTTCCCCCTCCCCCTGCTGGATCTGTCTCCTTCTCTTCCTCTCCCTTCTTCTCTCTCACCCCCTCCTCTCTCTCTCTCTCAGACTGTGTTTCAAGAAAGCATGAAAATTTTGTCTTCGGATCAGAACAAGAAATGTGACCATTAACAGTTACGTCTAAATGATCCCTGGCGGTACAAGAATGTATCTGTCAATGATCAGACTTACTCGTTTTGATTGTTATGTAAATTACGTGGAGCAGAAACGGAGTCAGAGGGTGGCTGTCTTTTGGCTGAGATGCCAAACCTCTGGCACAGCTGAAATATCAGGAAACAATCACAGCTGGTCACAGGAATAGTCTCTGACACTGCGCCCCCCCCCCCCCTCCAACCCCCACCCACTTCTGCCCCCTCTCAACCCCCACCCACTCCTGTTCAGATGCAGGTCATTTTTTGAAGAAATGTTGCAGCTGGCAGAGCCTTTGATGTCGGCACTACCCATTTTTAGGAGATGAAGACACTTTGTCCATCTCTCTCTCTCACTTTCTCTGTATAGGTATCTCTGTGTGTGTGTGTGTGTGTGTGTGTGTGTGAAAAATGGATTTTAAAGTTCATTACAGAATTCTCCTGACTTTAATAATTTACAGTTTTGTTGTTTTTGAATATTCTAATACTTATTGAAAGAACTTTACTGTTGCAGCTTTTGTACATTGAGATCTTTCACGCTTATGGGAAGTTTTCATGTGAAATGGTTTTGAATTTTGTTTTTAGAGCAAACACTGAAAAAAAAAATTGTTGAATTATGTGTGTGTGTATGGTTTGTGTGTGTGGCTGTGTGTGTGTGTGTGTGTGTGTGTGTGTGAGGTATGGGTGGGTGAAGGGTTTGTGGTGAGAGGGACTGGGGGGATGTTCCTACAGATTCAGAAGCTGAATGGACTAGCTTTCAAGTTTGCTAGAATCTATCATTGGGTTTTTTATGTGCATTTTATTTTGTTTTGCATTGTTTTATTTCATGTTATTTTATTGATGCATGAACTGGTGTTTGTAATTATTTTTGGACATATTGATTCTGTGAGCAGAAGAGTGTTCATTTTAGGATGGATGCGTGTATCTTAAAACATGCAGCTGCTTGCCCAAGATGCTTCCTACAAGAAGTGACACATGGGAGATTATGTAATGAAGCCATATGCAAGTGCATGTGTACCGAAAGAGACATCTATACATTCTTTTTGGTTTGATTCCATCCACCAGTGTGATGGCTCTGTACATAAGCTGGACAAGGGGTGCTATTCATGATGTGTAACATTTTTTGTTTGGTTTTCTAAAAAAACAAATCTTTATATCAGAGAAAATGTCCCCAGTGTAGCATTGTGTTTATAGTAGTGATTAAGCATGCGCATTACATCCATTTGCTTCCAGTTTGGAAAAAACCAAATATGATGTGAAATTTTTAGTGTTACACAGTATTAATGTAATTTTATGTATGGAAGCAAACGTTTTACAATTATGTTTGAATGGTTGTCAAGTGTACAGTTGTGACATTTGTTTCCAAATGATAGTGATCCCCCAGTCCCTGAAACTGATTGTCTCCCCCCTACTTCCTCCCCACCCATCCCTCCACCTGTCAATGATTTGTTTAGGGAAGGAGAAGTAGTAGGTCTGGCAGCTTGACTATGTGCTGTATGCACAAGAGGTGTGTTGTTAGGTGGGCAGTAGTGTATTGTGCATTGAATTGGTGACATTCTTAGTTGTCAACGTGAAGTGTTTGTTGGTGTGACCCCCCCTCTCCTTTAGATTCCACCATCCCCACTCCACCTCTCCCCTATCTCACCTCACCCATCCTCTTTCTCCCTGCCTCCCTTCCCGTCCCACCTCCCTTCCCTCCAGGTCTTGTTCTCCTGGCCACCTGGTCTCCTTTGTCAGCTCCACATGCCCTCACTGCCTCTGGAACTGAAGAGCTGCACATGGAATCCTCTGTGACTGTCTCCTCTGCTGTCTTTTACCTGGTGTTATCATTGTCCTCTGTGTGATTGTCCCTTCTGCTGTCTTTTACCTGGTGTTATTGTTGTCCTCTGTGTGACTGTCCCCTCTGCTGTCTTTTACCTGGTGTTATTGTTGTCCTCTGTGTGACTGTCCCCTCTGCTGTCTTTTACCTGGTGTTATTGTTGTCCCTCTGTGATTGTCCCCTGTGCTGTCTTTTACCTGGTGTTATTGTTGTCCTCTGTGTGATTGTCCCCCTGTGCTGTCTTTTACCTGGTGTTATTGTTGTCCTCTGTGTGACTGTCCCCCCTCTGCTGTGTGTTATTGTTGTCCCTGTGTGACTGTCCCCTCTGCTGTCTTTTACCTGGTGTTTATTGTTGTCCTCTCTGTGATTGTCCCCTGTGCTGTCTTTTACCTGGTGTTATTGTTGTCCTCTTGTGATTGTCCCTTCTGCTGTCTTTTACCTGGTGTTATTGTTGTCCCCTGTGTGACTCTCCCCTCTGCTGTCTTTTACCTGTTTTTTTTTTTTTTTGTGTGTGTTTTCCCCACCACTTTCCCCCGCCTTTTTTTTTTTTTTTTTTTTTTTTTTTTTTGTTCTGATTTTTTTTCTTTTTTTTTGATACCTTTTTTTTTTTTCTTTTTTTTTTTTTTTTTTTTTTTTTTGCGGTCTCTTTTCTTTTTCATCTTTTTTGTTACAACACCTAAACGCCTACCATCTATCATGCTTACACACAAACGCTGCTTACGCACGCGTTCCACACTTTCATTCATGCCCAGTTCCATGTGTTTTTGATTTTTCTATCATTGGACAATGCTTCTTTCTCATTTAATGTATACTATGGTACAATGATGTCTGGGTTTTTCAGTGCACTAGTGTATGTTGTAATGAGTTTGCTTACTTGGTTCTTTCATTCTCACTTAATTCACCCCGGGTATGCGATTTATACCTAACAAAGTTGTTGCAGAAAGAGTAAAGTAGCAAAAGGAGCAAAAGTGATCAGGAAGGACATAGGGAATCAAGAAGCAGCGAGCGAGAGAGAGAGAGAGAGAGAGAGAGAGAGGAAAAGAAACAATTCACAGTCTTAGTCTTTTTCAGTCTCCATGTTCCCAAAAAGGGTGGCGCCCTTTCACGAACGAAATCGAAAGAGTGAAAGGTTCACAGAGGAATGGAGAGCGAAAAAATGTGTTAATCTCGCTACTCCCTTCTTTAAAAAAGAAAAGTAAACTAAAGAAGTAGTGGATATGATACCATGAAATGAACTACGCTGCAGTACATCTTTTACCTGGTGTTATTGTTGTCCCTCTGTGTGATTGCCCCCTGTGATGTCTTTTACCTGGTGTTATTGTTGTCCTCTGTGTGATTGTCCCTTCTGCTGTCTTTTTTACTGGTGTTATTGTTGTCCTCTGTGTGATTGTCCCCTGTGCTGTCTTTTACCTGGTGTTATTGTTGTCCTCTGTGTGATTGTCCCTCTCTGCTGTCTTTTTACCTGGTGTTATTGTTGTCCTCTGTGTGATTGTCCCCTGTGCTGTCTTTTACCTGGTGGTGGTGTTGTTGTCCTTTGTGTGATTGTCCTCTCTCCTGTCTTTTACCTGGTGTTATTGTTGTCCTCTGTGTGATTACCCCCCTGCTATCTTTTACTTGGTGTTATTGTTGTGCTCTGTGTGATTGTCCCCTCTGCTGTCTTTTACCTGGTGTTGTTGTTGTCCTCTGTGTGATTGTCCCCTGTGCGGTCTTTTACCTGGTGTTATTGTTGTCCTCTGTGTGTGATTGTCCCCTGTGCTGTCTTTTATCTGGTGTTATTGTTGTCTCTGTGTGTGATTGTTCCCTCTGCTGTTTTTTTTACTGGTGTTATTGTTGTCCTCTGTGTGATTGTCCTCTCTGCTGTCTTTTACCTGGTGTTGTTGTTGTCCTTGTTGTCCTCTGTGTGATTGTCCCCTGTGCTGTCTTTTACCTGGTGTTATTGTTGTCCTCTGTGTGATTGTCCCCTCTGCTGTCGTTTACCTGGTGTTATTGTTGTCCTCTGTGTGATTGTCCCTTCTGCTGTCTTTTACCTGGTGTTAATGTTGTCCTCTGTGTGATTGTCCCCTGTGCTGTCTTTTACCAGGTGTTGTTTGTTGCCCTCTGTGCGATTGTCCCCTGTGCTGTCTTTTACCTGGTGTTATTGTTGTCCTCTGTGTGATTGTCCCTCTCTGCTGTCTTTTACCTGGTGTTGTTGTTGTCCTCTGTGTGATTGTCCCCTGTGCTGTCTTTTTACTGTGATTGTCCCCTGGTGTTATTGTTGTCCTCTGTGTGATTGTCCCTTCTGCTGTCATTTACCTGGTGTTATTGTTGTCCTCTGTGTGATTGTTCCCTCTGCTGTTTTTTACCTGGTGTTATTGTTGCCCTCTGTGCGATTGTCCCCTGTGCTGTCTTTTACCTGTTGTTGTTGTTGTCCTTGTTGTCCTCTGTGTGATTGTCCCCTGTGCTGTCTTTTACCTGGTGTTATTGTTGTCCTCTGTGTGATTGTCCCCTCTGCTGTCGTTTACCTGGTGTTTTTTGTTGTCCTCTGTGTGATTGCCCCTTCTGCTGTCTTTTACCTGGTGTTAATGTTGTCCTCTGTGTGATTGTCCCTTCTGCTGTCATTTACCTGGTGTTATTGTTGTCCTCTGTGTGATTGTCCCCTGTGCTGTCTTTTACCTGGTGTTATTGTTGTCCTCTGTGTGACTGTCCCCTCTGCTGTCTTTTACCTGGTGTTATTGTTGTCCTCTGTTGACTGTCCCCTCTGCTGTCTTTTACCTGGTGTTATCGTTGTCCTCTGTGTGACTGTCCCCTCTGCTGGCTTTTACCTGGTGTTGTTGTTGTCCTCTGTGTGACTGTCCCCTCTGCTGGCTTTTACCTGGTGTTGTTGTTGTCCTCTGTGTGACTGTCCCCTCTGCTGTCATTTACCTGGTGTTGTTGTCCTCTCTGTGACTCTCTTCTCTGCTGTCTTTTACCTGGTGTTGTTGCTGTCCTCTCTGTGACTGTCCCCTGTGCTGTCTTTTACCTGGTGTTGTTGTTGTCCTCCGTGTGATTGTCCCTTCTGCTGTCTTTTACCTGGTGTTGTTGTCCTCTGTGTGATTGTCCCCTGTTCTGCCTTTTACCTGGTGTTATTGTTGTCGTTTCCGTGATTTTTTTTTTTTTTTTTTTTTTTTTGCTGTCTTGTACCTGTGTACCTTGTGTTATTTTTGTCAGTTCAAACCCGATTATCTCCTTCCCCCCTCCCTTCCCTCCCTCCCTCTCCACACCCCCCTCCCCACTTCTCTGGTCTTCACTGGCATGTCATCAGATTGCTTGCAGCTGGTCAGTGTCAGCTGACCATTGTGTAGCGATGCCAGCCACTGTGGCCTATGTGAAGGTGGTTCTCTTCGATGCCAGACCTGCTGTCATTGAAAACATCAGGTTGTAGTCATCCTTTGAATACATCAGATTGTAGTCATCCTTTGAATACATCAGATTGTAGTCATCTTTTCAAGATAACAGATTGTAGTCATCTTTTCAAGATAACAGATTGTAGTCATCTTTTCAAGATAACAGATTGTAGTCATCTTTTCAAGACAACATATTGCCCCATTCTCATCGTCTTTTGGATGGCAAATATACTTTTGACTGAAGGATCTTCCAGATTACACCAAACTTTAAGACAACAGTGTACTTTTATGAGTAACTGTGTTATTTTGCAATTGTTTATTGTGTTTGTATGTGTCATTTTGCAATTGTTTATTGTGTTCGTTGGGAACTGTGTACTGTGCTGTTGCAGAAGAGTGCATGCATTGTTTCATTATGCAGTTGTTGACTTGGTGTTCTAGAAAACAGTTGATGAGTTGTAAAAGATTGATAGGATTATCAAGCCATGTGTGTGTATATACAGTAATCAGACTGTGTAGTGTATACTGAAGACAGCCTTCAGCTGGTAGAAAGAGATTTATAAAGTCACAGTCTTGCTGTAGTTTTTTTTTTTTTTTTTTTCACCAAGTTCTCCAGTCAGGGACATGTTATACAGCTTGATTTAGTGGTGGTGGTCACTGCTTATCTAGTCAGCTGATATCTGGGAAAAAAAAGTAAAAACTGACCATTGTATTCTAAAAGATTTTAATAAAGATATCAATGATATATTTAGAAAGTACTTTGGTTTCTTTGTAATTTGTCTTTTTTGTTTTTTTGTTTATATTGAAGTGTCCATTTAATGTTATCATCAGTATTGTTATACAGCAGTCTGAAATGGTCTTTGTGGCTTGCTGTATTATAAACAAGACATGGTCATCGATATGATCATTACCATGTGATTGTCATCATCATTATTATCTCTGTAATTCGTTTTTATGTGTCTCATTTTCCAATCCACTTCAGTGGCTTTGTGGCCACACTGCTCATTCTGGACCTCTGTCCACAGCCACAGCCTGACTGTTCCCACCACAGCCCCACACTGCTCATTCTGGACCCCTGTCCACAGCCCAACTGCTCATTCTGGACCTCTGTCCACAGCCACAGCCTGGCTGTCCCACCACAACCCCACACTGCTCATTCTGGATCCCTGTCCACAGCCACACTGCTCATTCTGGACCCCTGACCATACCCACAGCCTGGCTGTCCCACCACAGCCCCATACTGCTCATTCTGGACCCCTGTTCACAGCCACAGCCTGGCTATCCCACCACAGCCCCACACCGCTCATTCTGGACCCCTGTTCACAGCCACACCGCTCATTCTGGACCCCTGTCCACAGCCACAGCCTGGCTGTCTCACCACAGCCCCACACCGCTCATTCTGGACCTCTGTCCACAGCCACACTGCTCATTCTGGACCCCTGTCCACAGCCACAGCCTGGCAGTCCCCACCACAGCCCACACTGCTCATTCTGGACCCCTGTCCACAGCCACAGCCTGGCTGTCCCACCACAGCCCCACACTGCTCATTCTGGACCCTGTCCACAGCCACACTGCTCATTCTGGATCCCTGTCCACAGCCACAGCCTGGCTGTCTCACCACAGCCCCACACTGCTCATTCTGGACCCCTGTCCACAGCCACACTGCTCATTCTGGACCTTTGTCCACAGCCACAGCCTGGCTGTCCCACCACAGCCCCACACTGCTCATTCTGGACCTCTGTCCACAGCCACACTGCTCATTCTGGACCTCTGTCCACAGCCACAGCCCGGCTGTCCCACCACAGCCCCACACTGGTAGTATCCATAGGCAGTGGTCAATGTGATCATGAGGCGACCCATCAGAGAAGACCTTGCACTGCTGCCAAATCGCTTGCTTGCTATTCAGAGGTGCCCGTTTTTGTTCCAACATACACAGGACAGGCTGCACACCCAAAATTTAATGCATCAAGGCTTTGCTTAAGGAGTTGAGTATTTATAGACTAGTGCAGATTGTTTTGAGAATTTTGTGTTGTGTCTGAAAGTTGATTCTCATTTTCTTTTTTTTTTTTTTTTTTTTTTTTTTTTTTTTTTTTTTCCCACCACTTTCCCCCGCCTTTTTTGTTTTTTTTGTTTTTGTTTTGCTTTTTGTTCTGATTTTATTTTTCTTCTTCTTTTTTGATACCTTTTTTTTTTTTTTTTTTTTTTTTTCTTCTTTTTTTTGGCGGCCTCTCTTTTTTTTTTTCTTCTTTTTGTTACAACACCTAAACACCTACCATCTATCATGCTTACACACAAACGCCTGCTTACGCACGCACGCGTTCCACTTTCATTCAAGCCCAGTTTCCAGTGTTTTTGATTTTTCTATCATTGGACAATGCTTCTTTCTCATTTAATGTATACTATGGTACAATGATGTCTGGGTTGTTCAGTGCACTAGTGTAAGTTGTAATGAGTTTGTTTGCTTGGTTCTTTCATTCTCACTTAATTCACCCTGGGTATGCGATTTATACCTGACGAAGTTGTTGTAGAAAGAGTAAAGTAGCAGAAGGAGCAAACGCGATCAGGAAGGATATAGGGAATCAGGAAGCAGCAAGAGAGAGAGAGAGAGAGAAGGAACAGTTCACAGTCTTAGTCTTTTTCAGTCTCCATGTTCCCCCAAAAGGGTGGCGCCCTTTCACAAACGAAATCGAAAGAGTGGAAGGGTGCACAGAGGAATGGAGAGCGAAAAAATGTGTTAATCTCGCTACTCCCTTCTTTAAAAAAGAAAAGTAAACTAAAGAAGTAGTGGATATGATACCATGAAACGAACTACGCTGCAGTACATCACAATTACCACACAGCATTTCGTGATAATACTCGAAAAGGAAACCAACCAATTGAAAAAGCATGAACGATATCGCGAAAAAAAGGATCACGCACGTCCATTCCTGCGTAAATAAATCTGGAGGAAGAGATGGATAAATATTTACCGAGAAACTACTATCATTGAAAATAAAGTTATCTCAACAGATGTTTGTTACGGAGTAGCATATGGGCTTCAAATATTGTACAAATAGATGTCGTTGCCTGCGTTTTTTTTTAAAAAATACTTATACACATTTTCCCTATTAAGATTATGTGATTAATTTGATTCAGCGTAGCTTTTCTTATAGTCTTGTCTTGTCGGTGACACCAAACATTACTTTTAAGGCATCGATCTTCATATGAACGTCAAGATTAATTAGAATATAATTCTCAATCTCTTTCTCCAAAATAACAAGACGAAAGGACATTCGTAGAAAAAATGTTCTATCACGTCGACTATATCTTTACAGTATGAACATTTGTTATCTTCTCTAACTTTCATCTTGAACAACATGATGTTAGTTGGATATATGTTATGCACAATTTTCCAGTGTAAAAGACGAAGTCTAGTTTCTTTTGTTGCTTGTATGGCAATAGTCCATATCTGTTGAGTGACATCAATGTTAAATAATCTTTTCCAGAAGCCCACCGCACATGGCTGAGTGTACTTATTTTCAATTATTTGTTTTCGATATCCTCTTATGCTTAACAGGCTTTTACCACACAGATGTGGGGGAAACTGAGGGAATCTCGGTCATGAGCGAGTCGTTGATCAAGGTGAACACGCACAAACCTACCCACCCGCACTGCACACCACATTATACTCCAGCAGGCGACTTGCTGAATTCCCCAATATGCCAACTATTTCATCAAAAGACTTTAGTTCGTTGTTGATGGTTAGCATATCTTCCACGCATAATATATTTCTCTTAATCCATTGTTTAAAAAAGAGAACATTGCCTTGATATTTCATGGTACTGTTATTATTCAAATTACCCTAGACGCTGGTACTTGTAAATGATTATTGTTATCTAACCAAGTGCGTAGCACCGAGTTCCAAAAATGCGATTTGATAAGTTCCAGTCCTTTAAATTGCTTACTTTTTATGGTTGCATAGAAGCAAATACACTTTTCGCCAAATTCTGAGAAATTGTTTCTTGCTATACGCCACCACTTATTATTTATGCCATTATCTGTGTCATCTTTTTGAGCTTACGTGGGCTCCCCACTGTAACAAACATGCATTTTGAAATTCTTTTAGATCTATCATCTTAATCCCCCCCCTTATCCGTTTCGTGACACAACACTGTTCTTTTTACTTTTCAAAACGCTTTCTTATTGCAGTCCTTTTTTTCTCCATACAAATCTATATAATAATCTATTGATCTCATTAATTACATAATCTGGTACAACTATCGCTTGCATTATGTAAACCCACTGCGAGATTAAAAATGTTTTTACGATGCTTTACTTTGCCCATAATACTCAAATTTCTTTTCTCCCATGTAGAAATCAACCGTCTGCAATTTTCAATTCTACCCACCCAGTTCTCTTCCAGTTTAGAAGCACCTGTGCTGTTACTAAAGTACATACCTAATATCTTTATTTTTTACTTTTTATTATAAAATCCATAACATTTTGTCTACAATTTATTTTACTACCAAGCCACATTGCTTCCGATTTATTTCTGTTTATTGTCAAACCTGATATGAACGAAAAGCTTTCAAATAGTCCAAGCGCTATTCGCAAATCGTTTTCGTCTCTGCTAAAAACAGTGTTTATATCATCAGCGTAAGAGCAATTAACAAAGGACATGTCTCATGAGTACTGTCATTACATTTAATTTCCAAGCCCTTAATTTCCGAACCGTTCCGTAATCTAATTGCCAATAGTTCAAGGGCTAAAACAAAGGCTAACGGAGAAAAGGGACAGCCCTGCCTGATTCCCGAATCCACTGCAAACGGTTCGGAAATCCATCCGCAATAGTTTTATACAGCTTATCGAGTCGGTCATCATATTTTTCTACCCAATTAACAAAGCCTTCCCCAAAACCAAATAATTTAAACGCGTTTAACATGAATTCTTTGGAAATAGAGTCGAAGGCATGGAAATAATCAATAGTTATTAATAGTCCTGGTTTGTTTTCGTAACGCAGTTGTTCGGTGACATCATCAATAAGACGTAATAATGTGGACACACGTCTTCCTTTTATGTATCCTACTTGGTCATCACATATTAAAGAATCAATGACACTGCCCAGTCGCGCGCCGCTAGACTTTTAGCTAGGAGTTTATAATCGACATTTGTTAAAGATATCGGTCGCCAGTTATTGAGATCATTTCTTGCTAAACCTTTCCCCTTATGTATAAGTGTTGTTATTACGGCTTTTCGTTGAGTTGAAGACATGCTCCCCGAAGTAAATGCGGTCTTAAAAGATTCCATTACGTATTTACCTGTCCGACTCCAAAATACTTTATAGAATTCAACGGTTAATCCATCAATACCAGGACTAGAACCATTTTTCATTCCTTTCAATACACTCAAAATTTCTTGCTCTGAAAGATTACCATCGCAGTAAGCTTTATCATTAGCAGATAGAGAAGGTAAATTAACACCACGCAGGAAGGCCTGTGTTCTTTGTAGCATATTATCACTATTTATCTTTTTCTTGTATAAATTCCTAACATAGTCTCTTTGTGCGGCTAAAATGTTCTTTTGTCCCTTGATCTCAACCCTATTTTCTTTTTTAATATTTTCTATGATCTTAGAGTTTGCTCTTGCTTTTTTCTAAACTAAGAAAGAACTTAGAGTTTTTTTCCCCCTGTTCAATCCACTGAACTCGAGCCCTTACCTGAGCTGCACGGGCTTTTGTAGTTTTCTTCTAGTTCTAATTTCAGTTTTACGAGCTCTCTTTTACGCATAGTTTCCTGGCAGTCTGGATAAGTGCTGAGAGAGCACTATCGAGTGTATTCAACTCTGCATTCAGTCGTGCTAATTTGTTTCTGTTTTAACACTGCTTTTACTTTTGAAAATTTAATTGTACATTCTTTAATTTTGATTTTTAATAGTTTCCCAAGTTATCTGATTATCGTCTTCAGGGTCTTTTTCAAAAGTATCTAAAGTATGATTCATGTAATTAACATAGCTTATATCCAAAAGAAGGGAGCCATTAAATTTCCAATACCCCCCCCTTACCATGTACAACATCAACGAACTTCACTAAAAACACAACAGCCTCTGTGATCTGAGAAAGACACACTCTGCATAGAACTCTGCACTACATTTTCAAAAATAAGTGAACTGGTCAGTATATAATCCAGTCTTCTTGCAATAAATGGATTAATTCTGGACCAGCTAAATTCTTTCTCTTCGTTGTGAAACATCCGCCATGTGTCATACAGGTCACATTCACTCACCATTCTGTTAAATCTCTGTACAGTATGCTGGTCGTGATAACCACCACTTATCACATCGTACTCATACTCATTACTTAAGACAGTGTTGAAATCTCCACACACAATAAGATTATTGATATTTAATTTTTTTACAACATCTTCTAATTTATTAAAGAAATTATGTTTCTCCTGTAAACTATTTAGGGGCATAGATATTTACCACAATCATCTGTTTTTCTCTCCTGCTGTGATTTTCAAGACTAGAATTCTTTCAGATGCGTACACTATTTCAGTTTCAGCTGACAAATTTCTTAATTAATATTACTAATCCACCACTATGTGTGCTTTTATCAGTGAACATGAGCTTACCTCCCCATTCTTTTTGCCATTGTTCACTTACAGCTGTATTAATATTAGTTTCCTGCAGACAGATGACATCATACTCATTGTTTTTTTTAAAAACCTAAAGACGCGTTTTCTTTTATTATTGGATCTTATCCCTCTGACATTTACAGAAAAAACATTTAAAGAAGATAAAGCCATGTTGCAGGGTTCCACGAACAAATGACCATGAGACGCGCCGAAAATCGTAAAACCGTGTCATCAGTCGTGTCCGACCCTGTCACTGTTTTTCAATTGCTGTGTGAGGGGCGGAGATCTTGGCAGCTTTTCTGTCACGTGGGTCGGTCAAAGGGGGGAATCCCCTTCTGTTGACCACGGCCGTTTTGGAGTCTCGGAACGCGATCGGGCTTTAAATTCCAGTTTCGACTGACTGACGTGTCAAAAGCACTTCCTTTGCTTTCGACAAATCATTTTCCTTTTTTTTTTTTCATTTCTTCTCTCTTTTTGGGTCTGCTGCTTCTTTTGTGTTTTCCTTTTTCAACGGATTGGGCAGAACTCAAGTCAGAGTGACAGTCCCTTTCATTATCATTCTTACCTTTTTTTTCTCCCTTTTCCTAAGTTCTCTCTCAGTGTCATTCACGTTAGGTTCTTTCTCAGTGTGTCAGTGGCGTCAGAGTCAGTGTCACTGTCGTCATCAGTGAGGAGCGTGTCAGGGTCTACAGTTCGTTTCTGTGTAGAAACAACTGGAAGAGGATCCCACACTGACACAACTTCGTCATTGTGAGTCAGAATTTGGCAAACAGGATCCCCTTGCCGATGACCGGGTTGGAGACACGCTCTGCACGTGATAACAGACTCCGAACACTGCCTGGCCAAATGACCCACTTTTAAGCAACGATTGCACTTCGTTACCCTGGGCTCTTTTTTTTTTTCGGTTGTTCCTTGTGATAAAGGGTGGCAGTAAAATCCCCCACCTTTACAAACCTTTCCAAAGGTTTTTCTGGGACGTTGATGAAAATGAAACGTCTACCAGAGTAAAAATCGGGTCAGCTTTCCATCTCTGTTTCTTACTTTTTCCATTATCAAAGGGGAGCGAAAAAAACAACTCCAAGTTTCACAAGAGCTGACTCAATATCCGCTCCATCGCAAGACAGGGGGTATTCGATATCCAAACTTTGGTGGCTGGTCTTTCGGAATCACCCTGTCCTATGAGTATGAAAGGATTCTTGTCGTACAAACGCAGTTCAACACCGTTAAGAGACAAACCTTCTATCAACAACTTACTGCGTGCTGTTCGAGTCGCTGGGTAGAGTCTCCATAATCCCCGTATTTCTTGCGCGCCCACCATATTTTCTCTCTGCCACATACTCTTTCGGCTGCGACACAAATGTCCAGGGCTTGAAAGGAACGATTCTCATCAGAGCCAAAAGCGTAAGGCAGGTCTCTTTTCAGCAAAAACAATGGTTCCACACGTGAGTCCGCCATTTTGAAGACACACACTGAACAAATTAATGTAAAGAAAAAAAAAAAAAAAATGAAAACCACACAAAATAGCAAAAATCCGACCAGCCAAAATACACAGGAGATATCGAACTTCTATTTAGTGAAAGGAAATGACACCCAAACTAGCGGAATAGAAGAAATTCACAAAATATAAGCTGAACGGTGACACAGAAGAAAAAACAGCTGTCGACGTCGAAGCCTCACTTTCGAATCCGGATTTCTCATTTTCTTTCATATGGCCTTGAAGGTACAAGCAAGGTGGTTCCAATCAGACTGGGATAAAATCAAAGGAATGGGAATCTTTGGGGGAACCCCCTGGGGAAAAGATAGGTTTACAGGTGAGTGCAAAGGCCTAAAATGTGTTGTCAGCTAAGGGCAAGGTTATGTATTTGAAGACTGTGATTTCATCAGTGAAAATCCCTCCAAACAAGGTAAAAAATTGGCGTGAACTTGCACTTTTGATCAATTATCAGTTAAGCATCAAAATTAATGCTGGCTCAAAATTATGGAAGGCCTCAAAAGGCTTACATGGATAATATAGTAATTTAGTGCCAAATCCTGATTGTGGCATGTGGCTAGTAGCCATGGTTAATGTGCCTCTTTATGCATGTGTGTGTGTGTGTGTGTGTGTGTGTGTGTGTGTGTGTGTGTGTGTGTGTGTGAATGAACACCCCGTCCACAGTCAACGCTAGATGTCCATTCTGAAGTGTGTCTGTGTGTGTGTGTGTGTGTGTGTGTGTGTGTGTGTGTGTGTGTGTGTGTGTGTGTGTGTGAAACACCCCGTCCACAGTCAACGCTAGATGTCCATTCTGAAGTGTGTGTGTGTGTGTGTGTGTGTGTGTGTGCGTGTGTGTGTGTGTGTGTGTGAATGAACACCCCGTCCACAGTCAACGCTGGATGTCCATTCTGAAGTGTCAGTGTTCCCATATTGCTTTTGCAATGCGGTTTATGGTGCATTTAAATGCTTTTTTGATATGCAGTTTATGGTGCATTTAAATGCTTTTGCTGTGCAGTTTATGGTGCATTTAAATGCTTTTGCTGTGCAGTTTATGGTGCATTTTGATTTTTTTTTTTCTAATTCTTTTACCACATTTTGTAAACTGGGGCTGAAAAGTGAAGTGGAATGGGGGTTCTCCCCCCCCATGATCTGCTTTGTGTGGTGTGCCTGCACACTGTCCCAGCTATTGGTGGCGATCATTGACCTGACCGTCAGTGACACCACTTGTCCACACTGGCACAGAGGACGACCTTTGACCTGAAGGGATGACAACCCTGAATTCTCTCTGCTGTCTTCCATTTAAGATGAAAGGAATGTAAAAGTGTCTGTCACTCTCGCTGCTTCGTCACACCAGTCAGAGACAGCTGTGAGTGAGTGCAGTAGCTTTCCTCCAGTGTTTTCCACGCCATTTGTTGCAGTGATGTCAGCGGAGGAGAGTGGCAGGTCATGACAGTGAAACGTGTCGTCACAACACAGTAACCTTTTTGATGCCAGTGTGCAAAACAGTTTGAAGGTCAGGTCAGTGAAACATGTCGTTACAACACAGTAACCTTTTTGATGTCGGTGTGCAAAACGGTTTGAAAGTTGACGCCAGGCGAGTCAGACACAGTCGATCATGTCCCGGTAGTTGGCCATTACAGTGGACTACAAGCAGGCAGAGTGGCAGCGAAAGAGTTAAAATGTGTCAGCAGCTTAGCTACCATTCTGTCACACACTGTTGTGTATGAATGCACTGTCTGCTATGTTTGTGTGTGTTCTGTCACACACTGTTGTGTATGGATGCACTGTATGCCCTGTGTTTGATGTGTTGCGTCACACACACTGTTGTGTACGGATGCACTGTGTGCTGTGTGTTTTATTCTGTCACACACTGTTGTGTATGGATGCACTGTGTGCTGTGTGGTGTGTTCTGTCACACACTGTTGTGTATGGATGCTCTGCGTGCTGAGTGGTATGTTCCGTCACACACTGTTGTGTATGGATGCACTGTGTGCTGTGTAATGTGTTCTGTCACACACTGTTGTGTATGGATGCACTGTCTGCTGTGTGGTATGTTCTGTCACACACTGTTGTGTATGGATGCACTGTGTGCTGAGTGGTATGTTCCATCACACACTGTTGTGTATGGACGCACTGTGTGCTGTGTGTGGTATACTCTTTCACACACTCTTGTGTATGGATGTGTGTATGGATGTGTTGTGTCACACACTGTTGTGTATGGACGCACTGTGTGCTGTGTGGTATACTCTTTCACACACGTTGTGTATGTGCTGTGGTGTGTTGTGTCACACACTGTTGTGTATGGATGCACTGTGCTTGCTGTGTGTGTTGTGTGTCACACTGTTGTGTATGGATGCACTGTGTACTTGGTGTATTCTGTCACCCACTGTTGTGTATGGATGCACTGTGTGCTGTGTGCTTGGTGTGTCACAAACTGTTGTGTATGGATGTACTGTGTGGTGTGTTCTGTCACTGTTGTGTATAGATGCACTGTCTGCTTTGTGTGTGGTGTGTTATGTCACACACTGTTGTGTATGGATGCACTGTGTGTTTGGTGTGTTGTGTTGCACACTGTTGTGTATGGATGCACTGTGTGGTGTGTTGCACACTGTTGTGTGGATGCACTGTGTGCTGTGCGGTGTGTTCTGTCACACACTGTTGTGTATGGATGCACTGTGTGGTGTGTTGTGTCACACACTATTGTGTATGGATGTGCTGTGTGGTGTGTTCTGTTACACACTGTTGTGTATGGATGCACTGTCTGCTGTGTGGTGTGTTGTGTCACACGCTGTTGTTTATAGATGCACTGTGTGGTGTGTTGTGTCACACACTGTGGTGTATGGATGCTGTGTCTGCTGTGTGGTGTGTTGTGTCACACGCTGTTGTGTATAGATGCACTGTGTGGTGTGGTGTGTCACACACTGTTGTGTATAGATGCACTGTCTGCTCTGTGGTGTGTTATGTCACACACTGTTGTGTATAGATGCACTGTGTGTGCTGTGTGGTGTGTTCTGTCACACACTGTTGTGTATAGATGCACTGTCTGCTTTGTGTGTGGTGTGTTATGTCACACACTGTTGTGTATGGATGCACTGTGCGTTTGGTGTGTTCTGTCACACACTGTTGTGTATGGATGCACTGTGTGGTGTGTTGTGTCACACACTGTTGTGTATGGATGCACTGTCTGCTGTGTGTATGTTATGTCACACACTGTTGTGTATGGATGCCCTGTGTGTTGTGTTGTGTCACACACTGTTGTGTATGGATGCACTGTCTGCTGTGTGGTATGTTCTGTCACACACTGTTGTGTATGGATGCACTGTGTGTTGTGTGGTGTGCTGTGTCACACACTGTTGTGTATGGATGCTCTGTCTGCTGTTTGCTTGGTATTTTCTATTTTTAATGAGCAGCTTGCAATCTGTACAGTTGTCTTTGTGAAAACATTATGGACATGAAAAAACCAGCTGAAGCTGATGTTTTAAACTGATGTCAGTTCTTGTAAACGTTTTTTTTAACAGCTGATGTGGAATCATGCTATACTAGCTGAAGTGAAGTTGAGAAGTTGTCATGACACTGGAATAAAATTGGCAGGTCGTGAAGTGTCAGGACAGTGCTTGTTTACAGTGTTTGTTTACAGTGTTTGTTTACAGTGTTCGTTTACTACATGTTCCCTTACAAACAGATTGGACAAAAACAGTGAGGAGGGAGGGAAGAGGCTTACTATACTGCTCAAAACAATGCATGGACCACCTTCAAAAAAGAATTTTTTTTTTCCTGCTTGAATTGGAAAAAAAGTCATCAAAACCTGACAGGTGTTATAAATCCCAAGTTGGTACGAAGATGAAGATCTTGAGCCGGAACAGAATATGAGCATCCTAAAATGGAATACAATATGAACATCCCAAACTGGTACATAGTATGAGTATCCTAAAGTATTACACACAAATGAGCGTCCTAGACTCAGAGATGTGAAGACTACCGAGAAACACGTAGATGTGTCTCTTCATGAAAAAGAATGCTTGTGCTTTTGCATTTCATTTTGCGTTCAGTGTTGTAAGCTCTGTTGTGGTTGGCTAGCTTCAAGCAGTCTGACTGCGCTGTGTGTTGTAGCTGTGTTGTGGTTGGCTAGCTTCAACCAGTCTGACTGCTCTGTGTTGTAGGCTCTGTCGTGGTTGGCTAGCTTCAACCAGTCTGACTGTGCTCAGTGTCGTAAGCTCTGTTGTGGTTGGCTAGTTTCAACCAGTCTGACTGCTCTGTGTTGTAAGCTGTGTTGGTTGGCTAGCTTCAACCAGTCTGACTGCTCTGTGTTGTCCTACGTGAGGAAGGTGAAGCATCATGTTCCCTGGACTCCAAGCGTTATACATGATTTACCAGTCTTCTGTTCCGTTTCTGCCAGTTGTACACATTACGCATAGTCCTCCCCAATCCCTGGCTTATGACCATGCTGCAGTCTTCTGTTCCGTTTCTCTGCCAGTCGTACACATTATGCATAGTCCTCCCCAATCTCTGGCTTATGACCATGATACAGTCTTCTGTTCCGTTTCTGCCAGTCGTACACATTATGCATAGTCCTCCCCAATCTCTGGCTTATGACCATGATACAGTCTTCTGTTCCGTTTCTGCCAGTCGTACACATTATGCATAGTCCTCCCCAATCTCTGGCTTATGACCATGATACAGTCTTCTGTTCCGTTTCTGCCAGTCGTACACATTATGCATAGTCCTCCCCAATCTCTGGCTTATGACCATGATACAGTCTTCTGTTCCGTTTCTGCCAGTCGTACACATTATGCATAGTCCTCCCCACTCTGGCTTATGACCATGATAGTCTTCTGTTCCGTTTCTGCCAGTCGTACACATTACGCATAGTCCTCCCCAATCTCTGGCTTATGACCATGATACAGTCTTCTGTTCCGTTTCTGCCAGTCGTACACATTATGCATAGTCCTCCCCAATCTCTGGCTTATGACCATGATATCAGTCTTCTGTTCCATTTCTGCCAGTCGTACACATTAGGCGTAGTCCTCCCCAATCTCCGGCTTATGACCATCGCATGCGCATGTTTTCAAGAAAAATTTTTTAAAACCAGATGCAAAGCATGTAAACGTACTCCCAGTATATTCTCAACACGCGTGATATATTCCATAAAGAGGAAAAAGTGTCTTGGGCTGGACTAACCGTTAGTAATTGCAATTCTGGTAAACATCGGCCATCATCTGTGACCTATAATGAACATACACATTTTCAGAAAGATCGGCCAAGAACTTTCAGAGATTTCCATAAATAAAGAAAACTATTATGGGCCGTTAGTAACAGCTATAACGGTAAAGTTAAACATCGGGCATCATCCGTGACTCATAATGAACATACCTACAAATTTTCAGAAAGATCGGCCACGTACTTTCTGAGATATTCCATGAAGCAGGAAGACCGTTATGGGTTGTTATAGCCGTTAGTAACGGCCATAACGGTAAACTAAAACGTCGGGCATGATCCGTCACCCATAATGAACATAACTGCTAATTTTCACAAAGATCGGCCAAGTACTTTCTGAGACATTTCATGAAAAAGAAAATACCGTTATGGGCCATTACAGCCATTTGTACCAGTTACAACGGTAAAATAAAATATCGGGCATCATCCATCGCCTGTAATGAACATACCTACTACAAATTTTCAGAAAAATCGACCGAGTACTTTCTGAGATATTCCTTAAAGAAGAAAAACCGTTAAGGGCCGTTATAGCCGTTAGTAACGGCTATAACGGTAAACTAAAACATCGGGTATCATTCGTGATCCATAATGTACATACCTACAAATTTTCACAAAGATCGGCAAAGTACTTTCGGAGATATTCCATAAAGAAGAAGAAAAACCATTACAGGCCGTTACAGCCGTCAATAACGATTATACAGGCAAACTAAAACATCGGGCATCATCCGTGACCCATAATGAACATACCTGCTAATTTTCAGAAAGATCGGCCAAGTACTTTCTGAGATATTCCATGAAGAAGAAAAACCGTTAAAGGCCGTTAGTAACAGTTATAACGGTAAACTAAACCATCGGGCATTATTCATGACGCATAGTGAACATACCTGCTAATTTTCACAAAGTTCGGCAAACTACTTTCGGAGATATTCCATAAAGAAGAAAAAAACCGTTACAGGCCGTTACAGCCGTCAATAACGGCTATACGGGCAAACTAAAACATCGGGCATCATCCGTGACCCATAATGAACATACCTGGTAATTTTCAGAAAGATCTGCTAAGTTTCTTCTGAGATATTCTATAAACAAGAAAAACCGTTACAGCCGTTAGTAACGGCTCTATCGGGAACTAATACATCGGGCATTATTCGTGACCCATAATGGACACACCTACAAATTTTTAGAAAGATCGGTCAAGTAGTTTCTGAGATATTCCATAAAGAAGAAAAACCGTTGCAGGCCGTTACAGCCATTTGTAACGGCTGTAACGGGGTAAACTAAAACATCGGGCATCATCCGTGACCCATAATGAATTCACGTGCTAATTTTCACAAAGATCGGCCAAGTACTTTCAGAGATATTCCAAAAAGAAGAAAAAAACCATTACAGGCCGTTACAGCCGTTAGTAACGGCTATAACGATAAAATAAAACACTGGGCATTATTCGTGACCCATAATGAACACACCTACAAATTTTCAGAGAGATCGACAAAGTGCTTTCTGAGATATTCCATAAAGAAGAAAAACTGTTTACAGGCCGTTATAGCCGTTAGTAACAGCTATGACAGTAAACTAAAAACATCGCACATCATCCGTAACCCATAGTGAATATACCTGCTAAGTTTCACAAAGATCGGACAAGTACTTTTGCAGATATTCCATAAAGAAGAAAAACCGTTACAGCCGTTTAGCCGTTGGTAACGGCTATAATGGTAAACTAAAACATCGGGCATCATCCGTGACCCATAATGAACATACCTACAAATTTTCCGAAAGATCGGCCAAGTACTTTCTGAGATATTCCATGAAGAAGAAAAACTGGTACAGGCCGTTAGTAACGGCAATAACGTTAAACTAAAACATCGGGCATTATTCGTGACCCATAATGAACATACATGCTAATTTTCACAAAGATCGGCCAAGTACTTTCTGAAGTATTCCCATAAAGAAGAAAAAAACCGTTACAGGCCGTTACAGCATTAGTAACGGATATACGGTAAAGTAAAAAGATCGTGTATTATTTGTGACCCATAATGAAGATATCTACAAAATTTCAGAAAGATCGGCCAAACTTTCTGAGAGATATTCCATAAAGAAGAAAAACCGTTATAGGCCGTTACAGCCGTTAGTAACAGCTTTAACAGTAAACTAAAACATCGGGCATCATCGTGACCCATAATGAACATACCTACAAATTGTCAGAAAGATCGGCCCAGTAGTTTTATCTGGAGCGAGCGGGAACACATTTTGACCACGGACACACAGACACACAGCATTTCTTCGTTCCCATTCTAAAGTACTCCCTGTTCTGTAAGAACTGGGAGTACAAAAGAAAAGCAAGAAGTATTCACATATGTACAGCTACAAGTGCGCTGTGCAGTGAGTGTGGTTTCCAGTTCCTGATCACTGACCCCCCCCCCCCCCCCCCCCCCCCCCCCCCCCCCCCGACACCTGCCTTATGCTGTGTTTGATTCTTCACTTATGGTGTGGAATGTTCAGACAGCCTGGATGACAAGGTGGCCGCGTACAGACACAGGCTGTGTAAGCCAGTGGAAGTGGTCCTGCATTGTTTTGAGTAGTATGCTTTGGTCAAACATGCATATGCAGAATATGTAATATGTATTTGTATGTTTTGGATCTGTATGTTGTCGTTTAGCAGATGTGTGACATTTTGGACAAGAATTAGATTTTAACAAAATGCAAAGCATATAAACGTACTCCCAGTTTATCCTCAGTACGCGTGATATATTCCATAAAGAGTAAAACCGCCATGGGCTGGTGCAACCGTTAGTAATGGCTAATCTGGTAAACATCAGCCATCATCTGTGACCTATAATGAACATACTTACAAATTTTCAGAAAGATCGGTCAAGAACTTTTCTGAGATTTCCATCAAGAAGAAAACCATTATGGGCCGTTAGTAACGGCTATAACGGTAAACTTAAACATTGGGCATCTCCGTGACCCATAATGAACAAACCTACAAATTTTCAGAAAGATCAGCCACTTACTTTCTGAGATATTCCATAAAAAAAACAAAAATCGTTATGGGTCGTTACAGCCGTTAGTAACGGCATAACAGTAAATTAAGCGTCGAGCATGATCCGTGACCCAATATGAACATAACTACAAATTTTCAGAAAGATCGGCCAAGTACTTTCTAAGACATTCCATAAAAAAAAAAACCCTATTATGGGCCATTACAGCCGTCAGTAACGGCTACAACGGTAAACTAAAACATTGGGCATCATCTGTCGCCCATAATGGACATACCTACACATTTTCAGAAAGTTCGGCCATGTACTTTCTGAGATATTCGATAAAGAAGAAAACGACTATGAGCCGATATAGCCATTAGTAACAGCTATAAACGTTAACTAAAACATCGGGCATCATCCGTAAGCCATTGTGAACATACCTGGTAATTTTCACAAAGATCGGCCAAGTACTTTCTGAGGTATTCCATAAAGAAGAAAAACCGTTACAGCCAGGCCGTTACAGAAGTTTTACTAACGAATATAACGAGAACGAAGCTGAAACATCGGGCATCATCCCGAGGACCCATAATAAACAAATACCACGATGCTAATTGTCACAAAGATTGGCCAAGTACTTTCTGAGATATACCACAAAGAAGAAAAAGCGACTTATCTGATGCCGTTAGCTGTGAGACGATGGCTGACCGGACTATAACGGGGTAAACGAAAACATCGGGCATCATCCGTGACCCATAATGAAAATACCTGCTCATTTTCACGAAGATCGGCTAAGTACTTTCTGAGATATTCCGTAAAGAAGAAAAACAATTACAGGCCGTTACAGCCGTTAGTAGCGGCGCTAACGGTAAACTAAAACATCGCTCATTATTCGTGACCCATAATGAACATACCTACAAATTTTCAGAAAGATCTGTCAAGTTCTTTCTGAGATATTCCATAAAGAAGAAAACCCGTTACAGGCCGTTACAGCCGTTAGTAACGGCTATAATGGGGTAAACTAAAACATCAGGCATCATCCGTGACCATTAATGAACATACCTGCTAATTTTCACAAAGATGGGCCAAGTACTTTCTGAGATCTTCCATAAGAGAGAAAAGCTGTAACAGGCCGTTACAGCCGTTAGTAACACTATAACGGTAAACTAAAACATCGCTCATGGCTGAGCAGATGTTTGACTTTTTGGACATGAATTAGATTTTGAAAAGAAACGGTAGGAGTTCCACCACAGGACACCGACAAACACGTTACAGGACAAAACAATGCAGTTCGACCTCTTGGGTCTTCTTCAGGCTAGAACAAACAGCATTTAGGACAATGAAAACAAAGAATAAGAAACTACTTCTTGTTCTTCGTTTTCATTGTCCTAAATGTTTGTTTTTGCCTGAAGAAGACCCAAGAGATAGAAATGCATTGTGTTTTGTCCTGTAATCTGTTTGTCGGTGTCCTATGGTGGAACTCATACCGTTTCCTTTTAAAATTTGCTTCATTTTCCACCCTCAGTCACGTCGTTTTGAAACGAACTTTTTGGACACGGAGTGTGTGACGTTTCTGGACCAAGGATGAACTCGTGTGTGTGTGTGTGTGTGTGTGTGTGTGTGTGTGTGTGTGTGTGTGTGTGTGTGTGTGCGCGCGCGCGCGCACCTGTGTGTGTGTGTGTGTGTGTGTGTGTGTGTGTGTGTGTGTGTGGTGTGTGTGTGTGTGTGAGTGCGTTGCATGTGCTTGTGAAAACATATGCACTACTGTTGATGGATTTTGTACCTTTTTTTTTTTTTTTTACAGCACATAATTTCCGCAATATAAGACCAGGAGGTGGGGGGGGGGGGGGGGGGGGGGGGGGGGGGGGGGGGGGGGGGGAAGAAAAAAGGAATAAAGTGATGCCTGCTTTACAGGGGACAGACAATAGCAATGTCGTCAGAACATTTGTTTATTTCAGATAAAAAAAAAAAATATAATCAACATATGTAAAAGGTGTTGGTGGGATCAGCAACATTGATGACTGTGTTGGGCGCTGCGCTGTAAGTGCCCTCTTCCCCCCTACCCCCCCCCCCCCCCCCCCCCCCCCCCCCCCCCCCCCCCCCCCCAACTCCTCTCTCCCTATGTCCCCCTTCTCAGATTCGTATTTCGAAGTCACTTTGGTGTAATCTGTGTTTTGAAGTCACTTTGGTGTAATCTGTGCTTTGAAGTCATCTGTGTAATCTGTGTGTTTGAAGTCACCTCAGTGTAATCTGTGTTTTGAAGTCACCTCAGTGTAATCTTTGTGTGTTTTGAAGTCATCTCAGTGTAATCTTGCGTGTTTTGAAGCCACTTTAGTGTAAGTTGTGTGTTTGGAAATCACCTCAGTGTAATCTGTGTGCTTTGAAGCCACTTTAATGTAATATGTGTGTTTTGAAGTCACCTCAGTGTAATCTTCGTGTGTTTGAAGTTACCTCAGTGTAATCCTGTGTGTTTTGAAGCCCCTTTAGTGTAAGCTGTGTGTTTTGAAGTCACCTCAGTGTAATCTGTGTGCTTTAAAGCCACTTTAGTGTAATATGTGTGTTTTGAAGTTACGCCAATGTAATCCCTGTGTTTTGAAGCCACTTTAGCGTAATCTGTGTGTTTTGAAGTCACTTCAGTGTAATCCTGTGTGTTTTGAAGCCACTTTAGTGTAATCTGTGTGTTTTGTAGTCACCTCAGTGTAATCCTGTGTGTTTGAAGACACTTTAGTGTAATCCTGTGTGTTTTGAAGCCACTTTAGTGTAATATGTGTGTTTTGAAGTCACCTCAGTGTAATCCTGTGTGTTTTGAAGCCACTTTAGTGTAATCTGTGTGTTTGGAAGTCACCTCAGTGTAATCCTGTGTGTTTTTGAAACCACTTTAGTGTAAGCTGTGTGTGTTTGAAGTCACCTCAGTGTAATCCTGTGTGTTTTGAAACCACTTTAGTGTAAGCTGTGTGTTTTGAAGTCACCTCAGTGTAATCCTGTGTGTTTTGAAACCACTTTAGTGTAAGCTGTGTGTTTGGAAGTCACCTCAGTGTAACTGTGTGTTTTTTAAGTCACCTCAGTGTAATCTGTGTATTTTGAAGTCACCCCAGTGTAACCTGTGCGTTTTGAAGTCACCTCAGTGTAAGCCGTGTATTTTGAAGTCACCCCAGTGTAACCTGTGTGTTTTGAAGTCACCTCAGTGTAACCTGTGTGTCTTGAAGTCACCTCACTGTCATCTCTGTGTTTTGAAGCACCTTAGTGTAACCTGTGTGTTTTGAAGTCACCTCAGTGTAACCTGTGTGTTTTGAAGTCACCTCAGTGTAACCTGTGTGTCTTGAAGTCACCTTAGTGTAATCTGTGTATTTTGAAGCCACTTTAGTGTTATCCGTGTGCTTTGAAGCCTTTTTAGTGTAATCTGTTTCAGGTGAAACTTTGAGGCCCCCATGGTTTGTACTGTTTTTTTACCAGTTTCCTGCCTTCTGTGTTTTTGTTGGTGTGTCTCACTGTGTGTCCAGACTGTGTTCAGTAATCCTGACCCACTGCTGTCCTAGTGGAAGTGTTTCTGTTGACCTGTGTACCCATGAAGCAGAAAAAACACCGGACTGCATGTTGAGGAGGTAGGGTAGAACAATAGCAAGGGCAAGTAGGAAGGTGTACCGATGTAGCGGATACCCTGGACTAGCGATATGAGAAATGTGTAGCTTAATCATAGCAAATAATGATCGTCACTGGCTTTATGTGGGACAAATTTGGAACATCTTAGATGACTCTGTGGGTGAGGAAAATGGTATTCTATGAATTGATATGTCTATTTAGCAGTTTTCTGTTCTGCCGATGCCAACACCCAAGCTTATTACTGGGACACGCAGCAGCCAGATTATCTCTCCAAACCAAAACTTCTCATCATTTGCCTTTCCCCGACTAGTAATTTTTTTTTTTTTTTTTTTTTGGGGGGGGGGGGGGGGGGGGGGGGGGGGGGGGGGGGGGGGGGGTAGTGGTAATCACGTCGACTCTCTAACAATACTAACCTCCCCCTCCACTCCCACCCCCGTCCCCCCTGCAGATTGTACACTACAGTCTGGCGCACAGCAGCACACATGCTACATCACCCCCACCCCACCATCGCCGCTGCCTTTCCTCCCGCACTGAGGCCCTTCTGAGAAGAGAGTGGGGAAGGAGAGGGGAGTGTTTCAACATCGTTGTGCATCTGTGGTGACCGGCCTTGGCTCCTAGGAGGCGCTGGCTCTCAGTAGTTGTCCGTGCTCGGAAAGATGGCCGAGGGACAGGCGTAGTAGGTGACCTGGGAAACACACGGGGCAAGCATGGAGTACAAAATAACCCACAAATCAGTTCATTTCTCTGGAAGAAAAAAAAAAATGAACAGAAAGGAAAAAAAAGAGAGGAAGAATCAATATTTAATGGACAGAGGTTTGTGAACAAGAAGTGCTGGAAAAAAAAATTACCACAGCACTGTCCACTGTGACATGTGGACACTGAATGATGGAGAGTCCACTGTGACAACACATGTAGACACTGAATGATATAGAACCCACTGTGGCAACACATGTAGGCACAGAATGATAGACAGCCCACTGTGGCAACATGTGGGCACAGAATGATAGACAGCCCACTGTGGCAACACATGTAGACACTGAATGATAGCCCACTGTGACAACACATGTATAAAGTGAATCACAGAGAGCTCACTGTGACAACACATGTAGATACTGAATGATAGAGAACCCACCGTGACAACACATGTAGACACTGAATGATATAAAGCCCACTGTGGCAACACATGTAGACACTGAATGATAGCCCACTGTGACAACACATGTATAAAGTGAATCACAGAGAATCTACTGTGACATGTAGACACTGAATGATAGAGAGCCCACTGTGACAACACATGTAGAGACTGAATGATAGAGAGCCCACTATGACAACACATGTAGACACTGAATGATAGAGAGCCCACTATGGCAACACATGTAGACACAGAATGATATAGAGCCCACTGTGGCAACACATGCAGGCACAGAATGATAGACAGCCCACTGTGGCAACACATGTAGGCACAGAATGATAGAGAGCCCACTGTGACAACACATGTAGACACTGAATGATAGAGAGCCCACTGTGACAACACATGTAGACACTGAATGATAGAGAACCCTCTGTGACAACACATGTATAAAGTGAATCATAGACAACCTTCTGCGACAACACAGTTAGACACCGAAGTATAGAGAACCTACTGTGACATCACATGTAGGCACTGAATGATAGCCCATTGTGACAACACATGTGGACACTGAATATAGAGAACCTACCGTGACAGCACATGTAGACACTGAATGATAGCCCATTGTGACAACACATGTAGATACTGAATATAGAGAACCTACTGTGACAGCACATGTAGACACTGAATGATAGCCCATTGTGACAACACATGTAGGCACTGAATATAGAAAACCTAAAGTGGCAACATATGTAGACACTGAATGATAGAGTCCACTGTGACAACACACGTAGACACTGAATGATAGAGAGCCCACTGTGACAACACATGTATAAAGTGAATCATAGAGAACACACTGTGACAACATTTAGACACCGAATTATAGAGAAACCATTGTGACAACACATGTAGACACTGAATATAGAGAACCTACAGTGACATTTAGACACTGAATGATAGACCACTGTGACAACACATTTAGGCACTGAATGATAGAGAACCTACTATGACAACACATTTAAACACTGAATGATAGAGAGCCCACTGTGACAACACATGTAGACACTGAATGATAGAGAGCCCACTGTGACAACACATGTATAAAGTGAATCACGGAGAACCCACTGTGACAACATTTAGACAACGAATTATAGAGAGAATCTACTGTGACAGCACATGTAGACACTGAATGATAGCCCATTGTGACAACACATGTAGACACTGAATATAGAGAACCTACTGTGACAGCACATGTAGACACTGAATGATAGCCCATTGTGACAACACATGTAGACACTGAATATAGAGAACCTACAGTGTCAACACATGTAGACACTGAATGATAGAGTCCACTGTGACAACATATTTAGACACTGAAAGATAGAGACCCAACTGTGACAACTCATGTATAAACTGAATGATAGAAACCTACTGTGACAACACATGTAGACACTGAATGATAGAGAACCCACTGTGACAACACATGTATAAACTGAATGATAGAGAACTCATTGTGACAACACATGTAGACACTGATAGAGAACTCATTGTGACAACACGCATAAACTGAATCATAGAGAACCCATTGTGACAACACATATAGACTCTGAATCATAGGAAACCCATCGTGACAGCACATATAAACTGAATGATAGAGAACCTACTGTGACAACACACGTATAAACTGAATCGTAGTGAACCCACTGTGACAACACAGGAATAAAGTGAATCATAGAGAACCCACTGACACATGTATAAACCGAATCATAGAGAACCCATAGTTAAACACATGTAGAAACAATGATAGAAAGCCCACAATAACAACATTTGTAGATACTGAATGATAAAAAACCCCCTATAACAAACTCTATAGACACTGAATGATAGAGAACCCACTATAACAACGTTTATAGACACTGAATGATAGCCCACTATAACAATGTTTACATACACTGAACGATAGAGAGCCCACTATAACAACATCTATAGACACTGAATGATAGAGAGCCCACTATAACAACATCTGTAGACACTGAATGATAGAGAGCCTACTATAACAACGTTTATAGACACTGAATGATAGAGACCCCACTATAGCAACATCTATAGACACTGAATGATAGAGAGCCCACTATAACAACATTTATAGACACTGGATGATAGAGAGCCCACTATAACAACATTTATAGACACTGGATGATAGAGAGCCCACTATAACAACATTTACATTTATAGAGCCCACTGGACAACATTTATAGACACTGGATCGGCAGAGCACCTGCCAGGGTGACCAAGGCGCACTGAGTGGTGTACCAGGCGCTCTGTGGACAGGCGACACACTCAGCCACACATACACAGCTGTCCACAGCCCTTGGTGTTTCAGCCACAGTGCAAGGCGGTCACACTCCTCGATAGACTGGCTACCTCGCCAAGTGGTCAGACACCAGTGGTCATCGGGCTGCAGGTCAATCCTCCCCCTGCCTCCTTGGCCGCTCTCCGCTCCTCCCGTCTCACGGTTCCTTGCCATCTTCTCCCTTCAAAACAGACAGTACTTTCCTCCCAAACAACACTGGCCCTCACAAAGACTCCGTGGAATCAAAACAGACGTTCTTTCCTCCCAAACATCTCTGGCCCTCACAAAGACTCTGTGGACAACAGACAGTACTTTCCTCCCAAACATCACTGGCCCTCACAGACTCCATGGACAACAGTCAGTACTTTCCTCCCAAACATCACTGGCCCTCACAAAGACTCCGTGGAATCAACAGACAGTACTTTCCTTCTAAACATCACTGGCCCTCACAAAGACTCTGTGGACAACAGACTACTTTCCTCCCAAACATCACTGGCCCTCACAAAGGCTCCGTGGACAACAGACAGTACTTTCCTCCCAAACATCACTGGCCCTCACAAAGACTCCATGGAATCAACAGACGTTCTTTCCTCCCAAACATGACTGGCCCTCACAAAGACTCTGTGGAATGCAAACTAATGCGAAAGATTAACCAAAAAAAACCAAAGGCAGACATGGTTGCTGTCATCTCCCCTGCTGGACTGGCCTTTCTCCATCCCTCCCCTGACCCCATCTCCTGCCCCTTCTGGAGAAGCTCCACCGTCCCATGAACTGCAAGGAACTTAGACTCCCCACCTCCTTCCCTCTCCTCTCTCACCCTTCCCTCCAGCCCCTTCCCACCCCGCACCCCCGCCCCTTCCCACTCTAAAAAGAATGCAACAGAGAGGGACCTGGGTGGCGATGGGCAGGAAGTCGTCAGCCACATGGCGGACCACCATCTGGTTGTTGCTGACGCTGAGGACCTCCACGGTGCAGTTCTTGCCATTCAGGAAGGCCAGCCCGCTGTAACTCACGTCCACCACGGGCGGTTTCTGCACAAAACGCACACACACACACACACCACACACACACACACACACACACACACACACACACAATGCCTTACAATCAGCAAGATGGAGAATGATGCCATGGCGGTTAGGGTTAGGAATCGGAATGTTTCTGGAATGAAAGACGATAAAAATCGCTTTGTTCATTTACGCCTAAATGTAAAACATTATCAAGAAATCACGTTATCAAGAGACGGATGAAGAAACTATGCAGCGTGATGGAGCGTCAATAAATGAAAAGGAGCAGTCAAAGGATGATTGATTGATTGATTGACTGAATCTTTAACGGGGAAAGAATTCGGCACATCAAAGGCCTTTTTACAATTCTGCCCGCTAATAAACAATGGAAGTTAAACAAAAAAAATTGAACGTTATGACATGAAACAATGACCAATAAGTAATCATTTCGTAACACAAATAACAATGTATTCTTAGAGAGAGAGAGTGAGCAAACAACCGACCGACAGATAGAGAGAGAGAGAGAGAGAGAGAGATTTACACACACAGGGGCGCGCATATGCACGCACTTACACACACACACACACACACACACACACACACACACACACACACACAGGCATATTTGCAGACGTGTGTGTGCGCATGCGTTCACACACACACACACACACACACACACACACACACACACACACACACACACACCGACAGACAAAGACACACACACATACGCACGCACACACACACACACACACACACACACACACACACACACACACATGAAAGGAAGGGGGGGGGGGGGGGGCGAACCAAACTGTTTAAGGAACCAACTCTGTTCTGGAGAACACTTACTCGAAGAGGTTCTGTTCCGCATGTGACCACATCATCACTCTTCGTGATTTTATACAGCTTGATTTTGAATCATCAAGTCAGCTGTCCACCTCAGTCTCCTCTCTCTCTCTCTCTCTCTCTCTCTCTCTCTCTCTCTCCCTTTTCCTCCTCCTCGCTTAACTCTACCCTCTTTCCTCGTGCCATCTTCCTCGAACTCAACTCACCCTCTCTCCCACTGTCCCTCTGTCAACATCATTCACCACTTTGGCTTCACAAGGGGAGTATTGAGCATGTTAATGTCTGTACTGTTTTCATTGTTTTGTCGCTGAGGAAGGCATATTGCCGAAAATTTCTTGTCTTGTTTTGTGTGATGCATTAAAACTGCGTGACTTCACACACTTTGTTTTGTGTGCTCTTCCGCTATTTCGTCGTGTTCCGGTAACGCTGCAGTTTGTTTCATTTGCCAGCCGTCCTTAGTTTGAGAAAAAACTATCTCTGGCGGTGTGAATGTATCTTGACAAACTTCGCTAACGGGGAAGTGGCCGGGGGGGGGGGGGGGGGGTGGGGAGGGTGTTATACTTACGGGTGTTTGCAGAAGATGTGTTCAGGCCATGTTCAGAGAGGAAGGGCGGGGGGGTGGGGGTTCTGGTCATTAGGCCATTGAAAATATAGAAGTTAGCTGTTGTAAGATATTGTTTGTTCAACAGGGAGCCAGAGAAGGAGGCCAAAGAGAACGGAACACGAGCACGGGCAGAGGATGTGAAAACACGTGGTACAGTGCTGTTGTGGATAGTCGGCAGTCTAACTAGAACATGCTGATGGTAAACAGCTAAAAGAAAATGACAGTCCCATGTCACCCGTGTAGTGAGACGGAGCTATTCAAATCCCATGTGGGCAGTGTTGAGGAAAGAGAGGGTGTCGGGCACTGTCAACCTGACGTCCGTTGTATCTTGAACGTAGTTGGATGTCGCCATGATGTTTAAAGTTTGCAGATGGTTGTCCAAACATCTGTGCTGCCTGATGACGTTGTTTGATGCCGTCAGGAAGATGGTTGTCCAGACATCTGTGCTGCTGCTGATGACGTTGTTTGATGCCGTCAGGAAGATGGTTGTCCAGGCATCTGTGCTGCCTGATGACGTTGTTTGATGCCGTCAGGAAGATGGTTGTCCAGGACATCTGTGCTGCCTGATGACTTTGTTTGATATCGTCAGGAAGATGCTTGTAGGACATCTGTGCTGCTATGATGTTTTTGATGCCTCAGGAAGATGGTTGTCCAGACATCTGTGCTGCCTGATCCCCCAGCTGATGCCGAGAAGTGAATTGGCCAGACACCTGTGCTGCCTGATGACGTTGTATGATGCCGTCAGGAAGATGGTGTGTCTAAAGGGGGCATCTAAAGTGCTGCCTGGAGCCTGATGACGTTGAGCCTGATGGCCGTCAGGTGGAGATCTTGGTTGTCCAGACACCTGTGCTGCCTGATGACGTTGTTTGATGCCGCCAGGAAGATGGTTGTCCAGGCAATCTTAAGTGGAGCCTGATGGTCATCTTAAAGTGGAGTCTGATGATGGTCATCTAAAAGTGGCCTAAGGCCTCATGGCTTCATCTGAAGTGGTTAGTAAGATTGCTCTATGGTCTTAGGACATCTTGTGGTCATCTTATGACTTCACTCTATGATGATATCAGTGGACACTGTTCTGATCCCCAGCTCATCTTGCAGAGAAGTGAACTGGCCACCGACATGATGGTCATTTAAAGTGGAGCCTGATGGTCATCTCCTTGGAGTTTGATGGTCCACCTGGATGTAATACGTGGTCATCTTTTTTGTTGGGGGTTCATCTTAAAGTGGAGCCCGATGGTCATCTTAAAGTGGAGCCTGATGGTCATCTTAAAGTGGGAGCCTGATGGTCATTTTAAAGTGGGGCCTAAAGATGGTCATCTTAAAGTGGAGACTGATGGTCATCTTAAAAGTGGAGCCTGATGATGGTCATCTTAAAGTGGAGCCTGATGGTCATCTTAAAGTGGAGCCTGATAGTCATCTTAAAGTAGAGCCTGATGATGGTCATCTTAAAGTGGAGCCTGATGGTCATCTTAAAGTGGAGCCTGATGATGGTCATCTTAAAGTGGAGCCTGATGGTCATCTTAAAGTGGAGCCACCTGATGGTCATCTTAAAAAGTGGAGCCTGATGATGGTCATCTTAAAGTGGAGCCTGATGATGGTCATCTTAAAGTGGAGCCTGATGATGGTGGTCTTAAATGGAGCTTGATGGTCATCTTAAAGTGGAGCCTGATGATGATGGTCATCTTAAAGTGGAGCCTGGTGAAGCTTAAAGTGGAGCCTGATGATTCTGATGGTGGTCATCTTAAAGTGGAGAGTCATCTGATCTGATCATGGTCATCTTAAAGTGGAGCCTGATGATGGTGTCTTAAAGTGGAGGATTGCCATGCCATGCTGTCATCGCTGACGTCGTCAGCACCACGGGAGGTTGTGATCTGGTAAACTCCATGTTTGAGGATCATCCTAAAGTCCTCAGTCCTGTCCTGAGTCTGTCCAGCGTCCATCACTGTGTCCACTCCTCCTGGACCTTTGGCAACACCTAGCAAGAGTCGGATGTTTTAGCAAGTGATTCCTAGTTTACTTTTGTGGTGTGTGTGTGTGTGTGTGTGTGTGTGTGTGTGTGTGTGTGTTTCTCAAGTATCCTCTCTGCAGTCAGCATGTAACCAACTGACCTTGAAGGGGGTGCGAAGGTCACGGTCATGTCAGTGATGGAGGTGTCAGCACCGGCTATTGGCGACACCACGCAGCTGGTGATTGTTGTGAAGTTGGCCTCTTTGAAGCTGGGACAGATGGAGAAATCCAACGTTCCCGTCTGACCTGCAAGATAGGAACTCTTCACGGATCTACTATACTGGGACACACAGAGGTAATGTACATATCCTGCTCGATCTGCAAGAGACAGGCTGTTTAGATGTCTACCATGCTTGGACACACATAGATATGTACATATCCTGTTTGACCTGCAAGAAAGGAACAGTTTACTTGTCTCTTTTGCTGGAGAAATCCCACGTTCCGTTTTCACCTGCCAGACGCTTTCCGTGTCCGTATTATTGTGACCCAGCTGACCTCACAGAGCCCTGTCAGCACGCGCAGCACGCATTGTGACCCAGCTGACCTCACAGAGCCCTGTCAGCACGCGCAGCACGCATTGTGACCCAGCTGACCTCACAGAGCCCTGTCAGCACGCGCAGCACGCATTGTGACCCAGCTGACCTCACAGAGCCCTGTCAGCACGTGCAGCACACATTGTGACCCAGCTGACCTCACAGAGCCCTGTCAGCATGTGCAACAAACATTGTGACCCAGCTGACCTCACAGAGCCCTGTCAGCACGTGCAGCACATATTGTGACCCAGATGACCTCACAGAGCCCTGTCAGCACATGCAGGTCGCAATGTGAGCTGGTAACCTCACAGATCCCTGGGCAGCACGTGCCATGGCACACATTGTGACCCAGCTGACTGGTCACAGATCCCTGTCAGCGTGCAGCACACATTGTGACCCAGATGACCTCACAGACTGGCCCTGTCAGCACATGCAGCACGCATGTGTGACCCAGCTGACCTCACAGAGCCCTGTCAGCACGTGCAGCACAAATGGTGTGACCCAGATGACCTCACAGAGCCCAATCATGGTGGCACATGCAGCACGCATTGTGACCCAGCTGACCTCGCAGAATCCTGTCAGCATGAAATATTGTGACCAGCTGCTGACCTCACAGAGCCCTTTCAGGACTGTCAGCACATGCAGAAGAACAGCGTGCCCGGAAAAGCCGATGACACATGACAGACTGGTCTACAATGTGTGTCCATGGTAACCAACATGGTGGCTACATGACTGGTCTGCAAGATGTGTCCATGGTAACCAACATGGTGGCTATATGACTGGTCTACCAAGTGTGGCTACATGGTCTACAATGTCTGTAACATGTGGCTACATGACTGGTCTACAATGTCTGTCCATGGTAACATGATGTTACATTACTGGTCTACAATGTCTGTCCATGGTAACACGGTGGTTACATTACTGGTCTACAATGTCTGTCCATGGTAACTAGCACGGTGTTACATGACTGGTCTACAATGTGTGTCCATGGTAACCAACATGGTGGCTACATGACTGGTCTACAATGTCTGTCCATGAAAAACACGGTGTGTACATGACTGGTCTACAATGTCTGTCCCATGGTAACCAACATGGTGGCTACATGACTGGTCTACAATGTCTGTCCATTGTAACATGGTACAATGTCTGTCCATGGTAACACATGGTGGCTACTGATGACTGGTCTACAATGTCTGTCCATTGTAACATGGTGGCTACATGACTGGTCTACAATGTCTGCCCATGGTAACATGGTGGCTACATGACTGGTCTACAATGTGTGTCCATGGTAACCAACATGGTGGCTACATGACTGATCTACAATGTGTGTCCATGGTAACCAACATGGTGGCTACATGACTGGTCTGCAATGTCTGTCCATGGTAACCAAGATGGTGGCTACATGACTGGTCTACAATGCCCTGTCCATGGTAACCAACATGGTGGATGCATGACTGGTCTACAATGTGTGTCCATGGGTAACCAACATGGTGGATACATGACTGGTCTGTGTGTCCATGGTAACCGACATGGTGGCTACATGACTGGTCTACAGTGTCTGTCATGGTAACCAACATGGTGGCTATATGACTGGTCTACAATGTGTGTCCATGGTAACCAACATGGTGGCTACATGACTGGTCTACAATGTGTGTCCATGGTAACCAACATGGTTGGTACATGACTGGTCTACAATGTGTGTCCATGGTAACCAACATGGTGGCTACATGACTGGTCTACAATGTCTGTCCATGGTAACATGGTGGCTACATGACTGGTCTACAATGTGTGTCCATGGTAACAACATCGTGGCTACATGACTGGTCTACAGTGTCTGTCCATGGTAACCAACATGGTGGTACATGACTGGTTTACAATGTCTGTCCATTGTAACCATGGTGGCTACATGACTGGTCTACAGTGTCTGTCCATGGTAACCAACATGGTTGCTACATGACTGGTTTACAATGTCTGTCCATTGTAACATGGTGGCTACATGACTGGTCTACAGTGTGTGTCCATGGTAACCAACATGGTGGCTACATGACTGGTCTGCAATGTGTGTCCATGGTAACCAAGATGGTGACTACATGACTGGTCTACAGTGTGTGTTCATGGTAACAACATGGTGGCTACATGACTGGTCTACAATGTGTGTCCATGGTAACCAACATGGTAGTTACATGACTGGCATCCTGGCTGCCGATCTGACGAGGCCCTGTTGGGGGTGTCGGCCAGTTTGCTGCATTGTTTAACTTCGGATTAGAAAAAGAAGACCCCGTTCAATGTAACTGCCAAAGCAACATGGGCAAACAGACACTGCAGGCTGTAGGTTCACGACACTCCTTTCTTCCCTCTCTGACGCTGCCGGCCCCTTGGAAGGCTGCTAGCTGGAAACTGTGTCCCGTGGTGGGACAATGGCATAGAATTGTAGGTGTTGGGGGGGGGGGGGGGGGGGGGGGGGGGGGGGGGGGGGGGGGGGGGGGGGGGGCAATGGCAGAGAATTGTAGGTGTATAACTGGTGGGCTCCATGAAGGGAACGAACACACCCAGGTCAGTGTCCCAATGGAGGTTGGGGGTGGGGGGTGGGGGGGTGCAATGGCATAGAATTGTGGGGTGTATATCTGGTGAGCTCTATGAAGGGACAAACACACCCAGGTCAGTGTCCCAATGGAGTGTGGGGTGGTGTGTGGGGGGGGGGGGGGGGGGGGCAATGGCATAGAATTGTAGGTGGTCTGTATCTGGTGGGCTCCATGAAGGAACAAACACATCCAGGTCAGTGTCCCAATGAGGGGGAGGGGGGGGGGGGGGTGGGGGCAAAGGCACAGAATTGTATGTGTATATCTGGTGGGCTCTATGAAGGGACAAACACACCCAGGTCAGTGTCCCAATGGAGGGGGGGGGGGGGGGACAATGGCATAGAATTGTAGGTGGTCTGTATCTGGTGGGCTCCATGAAGGAACCAACACATCTAGGTCAGTGTCCCAATGGGGAGGCGCGTGGAGGTAAGGGTGGGGGTGGGGGGATGGCACAGAATTGTGGGTGGTCTGTGTGTGGTGGACTCCATGAAGGGATGAACACACCCAGGTCAGTGTTCCCATGGGGATGTAGGGGGCTGTTCAGCTGCAGACAGCTCCCTGGCCTTCCACAAGTTCCGTACAAGACGCCTCCTCTGTTCTGTTCCTCACTGTGACATGCTGTGAAGTTTGCTCTTTCTTTACTGCCCTCTACGCTAGGTTCCGGCCACCGTTGGACGTGCTGGCCTTGATCTGTCATCTGGCCACTAGACAGTGACCACTGCACACACTGTCCACAGTGGACACCAGCTGTGTAGGTAGTGAATGGTGTATGGGTGGGTGTACGCGCGTTCGGGCGTTCGTGGGTGTGATGGGTAAGTTCTTCTGCAAGTTCAAATACTTCACTCATCAAAAGGGAAAAGACTGCACCATCTGAGAAAAAAAAGGGGGGGGGGGGGGGGGGGGAGGGGGGGGGGGGGGGGGGAGAGAGAGAGAGAGAGAGAGAGAGAGAGAGGAGAGAGAGAGAGAGAGAGAGACTCGAAACTCGAAATCTTTAATGAGGGTGAATAGATAAGCTGGAAGCTTTTTTACACTATGCCCTAAGAAATAACAATAAACAAAAAAGGAACAATTACATCGATTGGCCAATTTAGACACAGCAAAAAGAAAAAAACACAATTAAAAAAAAAAAAAAGCAAAATATTGTAAGCATTCTCATTGTAACGTATTACACACACACACACACACACACACACACACACACACACACACACACACACACACACAACTGGACGTACGTAAACATCACATAGGCATACATAAACATTTCATAAGTCAATCATGTCATATGGCTTATAGCACAACCGACTACGAAGGCCAACTCAGGGCTGCTACAACTTGTTCGTGTGAAAAGGAACATCAAACTTGGGAGAATATATAGTTAAATAAAACATTATTTACAAATGGTCTATAAGGTATTTGAAATATGCTTTTTTTAAACGACGTTAAACTATTTTTCTGTCCCAATGATTTTTCTGTTTTAAATATGTAGGTATTATATTCCATAATTTACTACCAGAGTAAATAAGGGATGACTTGAAAAGATCAGTTCGTGGTCGAGGGGTATATAGGATATTTTTGCCTCGACTTTTTAATTAATGGGAATTTGTCATGAAGATAAGGTGGCGCAAGATGATTAATAATTTTTTATACATAAAGACAGCTTTATTAAAGCAACATTTGTAATCGAATGGAAGAATGTTAAGATCTTTATAATCACTAGCTTGTAGAGAAGATTTCAAGAATATCAGCTTAATAGCACGTCTGTACATGCATTCTAGTGGTTTTAAGCAATTTTTGCTGGCAAAATCCCAGCTTGTGCAGGCGTAGTTAATGTCTGGTTGTACATATGCATAGAAATATAACTTTCTTGTATGTTGATCAAGGAAATTCTTGATTCGGTTCAACAAGAATAATTTTTTAGATAACCTTTTAGACAAATCAGAAATATCATTAGACCATGAAAGATTATTATCAACAGTAAGGCCTAATAATTTGTGTGATTTAACTTCTCTTCTAAGACTTTATCTTGTATACGTATTTTAAACAAATCAGCTTTCATATTTTGACGTTTTTGTCTGGTTGTAGTCATCATAAATTTAGACTTTTGAGGATGGAGGGCCATATGGTTCAAATTAGTCCATTTTGCAAGCATATTGAGATCATTCTGTAATTTGATACATATTGAGTCAGCATCTTTGTCTTTATTATGGAGAGTAGTGTCATCAGTAAAAAGCTCACAGGGAGAAGATATATGTAAAGGGAGATCATTAATATAAACTGAGAATAAGATAGGCCCAGGACTGACACTTGGGGAACGCCATATGATTTACTGGCATAAGAGAGGAAGTAACGGAATTTTTTAAGACTACTTGTCGCCTACAGTTGAGAAATGAGGAAATGAGTTTAAGAGCTTCAGCGGATGAACCATACAATGCTAGTTTTCTTAACAGTAGATTGTGATCTATAGTGTCAATTGCTTTAGCGAAGTCGACAAAGATTGTTCCTGTGAAGAGATCATTGTTTATGTTTAAATGCCATTGCTCAATTATATTAGTGAGCAAGGTGTGACAAGAATGATTTTCTCTAAATCCGCTTTGATTAGAATGTAGAGAGAGAGAGAGAGAGAGAGAGAGAGAGAGAGAGAGAGAGAGAGAGAGAGAGAGAGAGAGAGAGAGAGAGAGAGAGAGAAGAAGAAGAAGAAGAAGAAGAAGAAGAAGAAGAAGAAGAAAGAAATACTCACACTGCTGTTGCCCCAGCTCTGGAAACAAGAAAAAAAAACAACATTAGTATGTCTTTATCCTGTGTCCTGTCAATGGTCATCACTTTCCCAGTGCTCACCCCACAATCATCACCCACACCCGTTAGAACCTTACTGTGACCACTGCCTAGTCTCACAGAACACCAGAGAGCACAGGGAGAGAGGAAAGCTCCGTACTGACGTGGCTTTCTCAGCTCTCTCACATACCGTTGGATGAGTCGACAACACAAGCACAGACAAGCCACAAGCTCTGTCACAGCGTTGGGAGCCCCGACAAGACAAGCACACAGACGCCTCCAGTTCTGTCTTTCAGTTGTCGGACTGTCTTTCTCTACCACCACCCCCCCCCCCCCCCCCCCTCCTGTGTGTGAGGAAAACAAAAGTTGCACAGGGCGCACGGACGCTGGGATCTCTAGTTCTAAGGTGAATGTCTGTCGTCAACAAAGAAATAATTTCATCTTCATCCCAGCAGTTGGAGACAGGGAGAAGGAGGGTTGTGGGGGAATGGGAGCGGAGGGGAGTGGGGGGTGGGAATGCTAAGAACAAATCCGTATGCGCACAATGAAGATTCTCCTGCATATACATCAAATTATAGACATGGTTTGCATGTACAAATATTGAAGTCAAAAAACACGTCATACCATTGGCTCACACCGACAGCCCTTCTCCCCCACCCCTAACCCTCCATCCCCCACCCACTTCCCCCCTCGAAAAAAAACATTGAATGTCATGAAGAACTACACAAAATGGCTCATACGGATTTGTTCTTAGCGTCGCCACATTCAATTCATTGGAAACAAATGTACACGCAACAAAGAACACGTACAATGCTCTCATACGGATTTGTTCTTAGCGTCGCCACATTCAATTCATATTGGAAACAAATGTACACGAAAAGCAACAAAGAAACAGATTCTCCGCAAGAAAGGAGGCAACTATTTTTAAGCCTGTTGAAATTAGTTTTAGGAATTGTTGCCCGATCGTCTGCTTCAATGTTGTCGGATTCAGAATGCAATCGACAGTTGAAAAAAAAAATTACTACAGCTAAAAAGTGATAGTTTTCACAGGCAGAAAGATAGCAGAGCTCCTTTCATGATCATTTCCTGCAGTGTGAAAGGTTGTTGCTGTTTTGGAAACAGTAGGTATCAAGTTACCACGAAAAGCTGACTGACTGAATAACCAGATCAGACGCAAACTGTTTTCGTGCACTGAAAAACTGGAGACAAAAGTCTTTGAAGCTCATAGCAAGCACCTATAACGAACGAATCACGTGGGGGTAGCCAAGAACTGTGTTGAGGAGATTGGAGTATGCAGGCTACAGCAGAACATTAATGAAAAAGAAATAGGTTGTATCACAAGATGGGTCAGCCAAAAAGGAGGCCCAGCTTGGAGCAGCCCAAAGCAGAAACTGGTGTCATCATGTGAACAAGGGAGTTTGTAGTGACGAAAACGGAGATAGGCATTACAAAATATCTGAACAGAAGGTTTCACAACCTACGGAATTTCGGGAGAGGATAGCTCTCCGTCCTTCCCCCTCTTACCAAAGTTTCGAAACCACCACCTCTTATGGAAGTGCTCCGCCCCTGACTGGTGACGGACAAGGACGGCAAAGTGTAGAGATCTCAATGCGGCGAAAAGACAAAGAAATCTGTGCCGTGGACCCATTATACAGAGCGGGGTGGGGGTGGAGATGTTACACACAGGCCTGTTGTGCAGGGACACTTGTTCCTGTTGATGGAACATTAAAGTCGGTAAAGTGTGGACATTGTGTAACCTAAGACAAACTGTGGCTTGTGGTAGACAAAACAAAGTGTGGACATCGTGTAGCCTAAGAAAAACTGTGGCTTGTGATAGACAAAACAAAGTGTGGACATTGTGTAACCTAAGACAAACTGTGGCTTGTGGTAGACAAAACAAAGTGTGGACATCGTGTAGCCTAAGACAAACTGTGGCTTGTGGTAGACAAAACAAAGTGTGACATTGTGTAACCTAAGACAAACTGTGGCTTGTGGTAGAGACAAAACAAAGTGTGGACATCGTGTAGCCTAAGACAAACTGTGGCTTGTGGTAGACAAAACAAAGTGTGTGGACATTATGTAGCCTAAGACAAACTGTGGCTTGTGGTAGACAAAACAAAGTGTGGACATCGTGTAACCTAAGACAAACTGTGGCTTGTGGTAGACAAAACTTTCTTGCAAGAAGAGCCTTGGATTGTTCAGCATGGCTGTGCACCCGGCCAAACTGGTTCGCATCAGTAAAAGGGACGAACTTCATATATAATTGTTAAACAAAAATGTGGATGAGGGTCAAATGCAAGCTGCATAAGTGAATGTATGAAATTGTAGACAGACCCCATCGGTGAGCTCAAAAAACTGGAATCGGCTCATTGTAGTTTGTATGTAGGCTACTTGTTCTACAATATCCTACCGCTTGGAACACAAGTTTTGAAAGCGAATGGATCCATCTCAAAGTTCTGAAATCAAGGTCAGTAGATACATTGTACTACTTTTTTCCTCCTCCTCCTCCTCCTCCTCCTCCTCTTCTTCTTCTTCTTCTCCGTCTCTCTTTATCAGACATGATTTTACTCCAGGCACATTCTGTCTGCCGTTTTGTGTACATTGGATCTACATGATGACTTCACAGAAAGCCAGTTACACTCACTCACTCACTCAGTCCTCTCCGTGCCTGCTGGCGCTTGAGGCTATGGCTAGAGATCTCCATCTGGCTCTGTCTGCGGCTGCTCTGGGGGCTGTGTTGAGAGTCAGTCCTTTGTCTTTCAGCTCCCTTTCTCTTGTCCTGCGCCAGGTTTCTTTCGGTCGTCCCCGTTTTCTTTACCTTGGGGGGTCCAGCGCAGAGCTGTTTCTGGGGAGAGTGAGCTGGGTGGCATGCGACAGACATGCCCTAGCCATCTCCATCGACGCGCCTGGATGATGTCCTGTATTGTGTTCTAGTCCTCAGTTCTTCGTTTGAATTGATGTTCGGCCCAGACGATCATGAGGATACGTCGCAGACACTTGTTCTGGGAACACTTCCAGTTTTTTCTCAAAGACGACGGTCGTCTTCCAGCACTCTGAGCCATACAGGAGGACGCTGAGGACATTGCTCTTGAGAGGTCGAATCTTCGTTTGGATGCTGAGGATGGTGGATCTCCAGATGGGTCTGAGCATTGCGAAGGTTTTGGTTGGCATTGCTGATTCTGGCGTTGATCTCCTGGTTGCAGTAGCGTCTGTAGTCATCTTCTTGCCCAGGTATACAAATTCCTGAATATCATCAAGTGGTTTGCCGTTAGCGGTGATGGGGTTGTTGTGTGGCATTTTTCCTCATGACCTGCGTCTTCCTCTCGTTGACCTTCAGCCCAGTGGTGCTGGCTATCTCACTGAGGCTTTCTGTCTTCTGCTGGGCGTCCTGATGCTTGTGTGACAGCAGTCCCAGGTCGTTTGCGTAGTCAATGTCCTCCAAGACTGAGGTCAACGTCTACCGGATTCCCAGTTGCTTTCCCTGGGTGACGTTTCGCAACAACCAGTCGATGGCCAGGGAGAAGAGGATCGGTGACAGTTTCACTCCGGTGTCCACCTTGAACGGTTCCGTCAGCTGGTTGTTGTGGATGTTGCGACACTCAAAGCTGTCATACAGGGACTGGATGATGTTGACCAGTTTCTGGGGAATGCCGTAGTGTCGCAGGATCTTCCAGAGAGAAGCGCGGTGTAAACTGTCAAAAGGCTTTCCCGAAATCGATGGGCTATTCCATTCATGGGACTGCTCGAGGATCTGGCGTAAGACGACAGTGGTAGATGTCCTACTTCGCCAAGAACAGGCAGGCTTTAGAGAGGGGAGATCATGCATTGATCACAAGCCAGTTATACAGTCATATTTTATCTGTATGCTTTCTTTTAGGCACAAGGTCGCCAAATTTTTGCATACAGACGGTAAAGGAACGAATATTGGTTAAAGTACGTAGCTCTTTTACGTTTAACCTTTACTGGTTCGATGCATAGGAACAATATTCCATGTTAGTTTACATGATGCATCTCATCTCACACACACACACACACAAAAAAAAAAAAAACCACAAAGCGTTGAACTCCGCATAACGTCTTTCATAAGCCAGCTCGCTCAGTAGCAGCATCAGCTGAAACCATTTGCTATGGTAATTTACATAACTGAAGCCATTTGCTAAGGTAATTTACATAACTGAAACCATTTGCGATGGTAATTTACATAACTGAAACCATTTGCTATGGTAATTTACATAACTGATCAGCTGAAGCCATTTGCTATGGTAATTTACGCAACTGATCCCTTGAAAGTAAAGTGTTCTCTCCATGTTTTGTCTGTAGGTTAAGTTGTTCGTCAGACATATGCTTAATTTCGGGGTTTCGTTGAATAATTCTCTGTACATTTTAAACTAAGATAAAGTTTAACTTTGAGCGTAATCTAATATAATAATCCAAACAGCTTAAGTTTACTCTCACTGTATCATAATGGAATTAGTCAAGATTCTCCAGAAAACCAGCCGCCGTGGCGAAGTGGTTAGCGTCGCGGACTCCCGGCTGGGAGGTCGTGGGTTCGAATCCCATCAGAGTCATGTGGGTTTTTTCTGCCCCGACCGGCTCCTACCCAGAGTTGAGTTTGCTGCGGACTCAGTTGGAAAGACTGGGACCACACAGTCGAGTTTCATCCACTTAATGGATGCGTTTCTGAGGGTGTTGCTCAAATTCCTGACCAACACTGCAGGTGCCTGTATCTCTCTGGCCTGGTTGACGCCGGGATATATTATGAAAGGAAGCATAGAGTACAGCCCTGTCATGTAGTCTCAGACCGAAATGGAAATCCGTAGCATATTAATCATCCTCATTCTCGTCGATCAGCACTAAAAAAAAAGTCTCAAATTCTGTGGCCCTTCATGCCCTGCTCTCACGGTGACCTCAGTTTCGATGTCCTCTCCACATCTATGGCCTTGGTTTGGTTCCGTCGGGGTCACCGGTATCGGCGAGTCCATGGGGCTGTCGTTTCATGGACGTGGTGGCGCCCTCCGGAGGGAGAGCTCACTCACGCCGGCTCCGCGACTAAGCAATTATTGTCGTCAGTAGGGGGCTTAGTAGGTGGTGTCCTGCGTATGTTAGATCAGAACAGGCGCCACTGAACACCACCGAAGTGACTCGGCAGCAGTGCAGTGTCTCCTCCGGTGGGTTGCCTCCTGAGGACTTGACATTGACTGCTCCCTGTGGATTGCCGGTGCTGGGGTTGCGGCGGGGCCGACCGGGCTATAGCTGTGGACGGGGTGTCGGAATGAGCGGCGTGGGTTGCACTGCCTCTGAGGTGGTGCAGAGGTTGGGACAGCAAAAAAAAAAAAAAAAAAAAAAAAAAAAAAAAGATTTTGCAGAGACCCCTTTAGAGTTATTTTCATTGTTGATAAGGAAATCATTCCATTCAGCAGACACCTAAAGTATAAAGTTACCTTCATGGTAGTAAAATGGAATCATGCTAAATCCACAAGTGATCAATTTACAGTTGCTGACAGCTTGTCTCATTGTCTCATAACCAAATAATTCTAGGAGATCCACCAAGGATGTAGTATAGGGTTGATATTTAATCCGGTGTCACATGCCCTAAACACTACCTTGACAAAAACACTACCAAGGGACGTCATCTAATAGAGTTTTCAGTAGGAGTTCCCGATTCAAAACCCCGCAAGGCATGGTTTCTTTTGAGTCGAATACTGAGGTCGAATTCGTTTAAACGATATGTGTCTAGTTGTGTGTTTACTCTGCATTTATGCAGAATTTTTATCGCGTTTTTTGAAAGAAAACAACAAGAACAACAACAAAGAAATTCGCTTTGATCCTAAACGGAATGAATGCACAAAGGCCTAGCAGTCCTGTGTGAAACTGAACGATAGTGTTCAGGCCTAGCAGTCCTGTGTGAAGGCAGACTGAACGGCGTGTTACAGTGCTGTGTTGTGGCGTGTTACAGTGAGAAGCCTACAGACAGAATGTCGGTTTGTGGCGTGTTACAGTGAGCGGCCTGCAGACAGAATGTCGGTGTGGCGTGTTACAGTGAGAAGCCTGCAGACAGAATGTCGGTTGTGGCGTGTTGCGGCCTGCAGACAGAATGTGTTGTGGCATGTTACAGTGAGCGGCCTGCAGACAGAATGTCGGTTGTGGCGTGTTACAGTGAGCAGCCTGCAGACAGAATGTCGGTTGTGTCGTGTTACAGTGAGCAGCCTACAGACAGAATGTCGGTTGTGGCATGTTACAGAGAGTGGCCTGCAGACAGAACACAAAGGAAAGCTGGTAGCAGCCCTGGGGCTAGGTGGGCTCTAGCCAGACTCAAAGTAACTTGCGGAATTGATTTGAATTCAGAGCTGGACATAGATTAGGGCTCAGATTAGTTGACCGTTTCTATTCATGTGTAAGGCCGTCAATCAAACTGACCACCTGATTTACACTGGCCTTCGGGGATCAATATTTTTCCAGTTGATCTGGCTTAACCCTGGTGGGGGCTGACCTTTGACCTAGACTGGCCCCGTAGTTTCAGCAGTTGACTTGGCTTTGTATGATGGCTCTAGCTTTCATGTTGTCCTTAGCATTGGAATGGGTATGCCTGCAGTGGAGACTATATTTCCGCCGCTGTCCGATGGTGTGTTTGTCTGTGTGTCTGTCAATGTCGGTAAGACTGTGCAAAATTAACGAAGCGATTGTATCACATATTGTGGAAAGGGGGTGTCGGGGGTGGAGGGGAGGGGAGTGGGGAGGCCCTTGGGAGAAGCCCTTGAGGGAATCGGGACCTAAGAGGGATGCAGGGTCCACTCAACAAGATCAGCACAAAGTCTCCATTCCACTGGGAGGCCACTGCCCCCAATTGCTAACTGTCTCTACAGAATAATGTATCTCATGGAACTTGGACACTTCTCATTGCAATAGACGTTCACAAACCGTGTTTGAAAAACACACACACATACACACACACACACACACGGGAAGTAACCCTTTCATTTTGTATGCACTATTCCCCTTGCGACAAATATGGATTGCGGACATCTGCGCACTCCCATGTTCTATTCAAAAACTTCCGCTGGACTTGCTTAAGGCATCGATATGGGTTGGTAAAGGTCACGACCCCACTGTCATTTGCATGATATGAATAATTCATAGCAGACTCCATGAAAACCTTGTTCACAGATGCCCCACCTGACGTGATTTTCGAGTTCCCGAAAGAGATAAAACATTTTTCGTTTGATGTAAGATTTTATGGCAGAGGCCCGGCGTGTGTTTAGAAAACTTTTTAATAAGTTCTTACTATCCATGTCATTGCTACCTCTATAGAGAGTGACTGTGACGTAGTGAGAGCTCTTATGGGACCCTGTGCGGCCATCTTGGCTGTAAACAAGATGAATTGAAACAGCCTTCACATGTCCACAACAAGATGAATTGAAACAGCCTTCACATGTCCATAACAAGATGAATTGAAAAACCTTCACATGAATTGAAACAGCCTACACATGTCCACAACAAGATGAATTGAAACAGCCTACACATGTCCACAACAAGATGAATTGAAACAGCCTACACATGTCCACAACAAGATGAATTGAAACAGCTTTCACATGTCCATAACAAGATGAATTGAACAGCCTACACATGTCCACAACAATGAAAACAGCCTACAGATGTTCACACACACAAGATGAATTGAAACAGCCTAGCCTACACATGTCCACAACAAGATGAATTGAAAACACAGCCTACACACATGTCCACAACAAGATGAATTGAAACAGCCTACACATGTCCATAACAAGATGAATTGAAACAGCCTACACATGTCCACAACAATGATGAAACAGCCTACACATGTCCACAACAAGATGAATTGAAATTGAAACAGCCTACACAGATCCACAACAAGATGATGATTGAAACAGCCTACACATGTCCACACAGATGAATTGAAACAGCCTAAACATGTCCTACAGCCTACACATGTCCATAACAAGATGAAAATTGAAACAGCCTACACATGTCCACAACAAGATGAATTGAAACAGCCTACAAAGTCCACAACACGATGAATTGAAACAGCCTACACCATAACAAGATGTCCATGTCCATAACAAGATGAAACAACCTACACATGTCCACAACAAGATGAAAACAACCTACAAATGTCCACAACAAGATGAATTGGAACAACCACAACATGTCCACAACAAGATGAAACAGCCGTCACATGTCCACAAATGGCCAGCTGAGAACGTGTCATAACCGCCAAGAGATGATCCAGTCATGCAGCCATTCTTTTTGTCTTCCTTCCCTTTCCTGATTGACATTCGAGCAACACGTCAAACAAAACCTTCATTTTCCAACGCGGTGTCTTTTTTTCCAGTCAGTAACTTTTGTTGGGACCGAGTGTTCGACTCGCCAGCTAAGAAGCTCAGCTAGGCCTGCGTGCGACTTGCACTTTGGGTTAGGTCACGTGAGTCATGAGATAGTTAGGATTGTACCTTTCGATTGAATTGATTGAATTGGCTGAGCTATCCGTGGAATTTGCGGCACGTCACAGGACCCGGCCCGCCCCCTTCCCCTCCCCCCCTCCATCCCCCCCCTCCCCTCCCCTCCTCCCCTCCGGGTAAAATGTTGGAAGCCCGCGGCACACAGTGTGAGTGTTTGTGTTTGAATATTAATGACAATAATGGAAATGGGTGGCCCACCAGGCAGTAAATCGACCTAAACTCTTCCGATATCATCTTTGAACAGGTGCAGGAATACGTGTGTGTGTGTGTGTGTGTGTGTGTGTGATTTTCAAAAAGCTGGCACGTGATTTTGTTGTTGTTGTGAACCGTAACTCTCTCTCTCTCTCTCTCTCTCTCTCTCTCTCTCTCTCTCTGAGAAGCTATAGAAGCGCAGTTAATGTATAATTTGAAGTTGCTTTGGGGGTATTAGTACAGTTGCTGGTCAATCCTGTTTTCAGTCTGCGTTGGGGTATTGGGAATGTGTGGTCGCCGGTAATGAGGGGAGTGGGGGGGGGGGGGGGGGGGGAAGCGGAGGGTGAGGAGGGTCCTGTTCCATATCCCTCACTATACTTTTGTGTTCGGAGAGACTGTTCCACTCCCGATAACATGAACTTCCTAGCTTAGTACACGCCTGGTGAGAATATACACAATGCACAAACAAAGCAGCAGACGGTGTATGTGTGTGTGTGTGTGTGTGTGTGTGTGTGTGTGTGTGTGTGTGTGTGTGTGAGAGAGAGAGAGAGAGAGAGAGAGAGAGAGAGAGAGAGAGATGTGTGTGTGTGTGTGTGTGTGTGTGTGTGTGTGTGTGTGTGTGCGCGCGCGCGCGCGCGTGCGCATGTGTATATGTGTGTGTTTAGGCTATGCAAATATAGAATATAAATCATAGGCTACTACTTATGCACGGCCATTATTGTGTGATGAAAATGATGTTAATGAACAGACACACATACACACGCACGCACGTGCGCGTGCGCGCGCGCGCGCGCACACACACACACACACACACACACACACACACACACACACACACACACACACACACACACACACACACACACACACACACACACATCTCTCTCTCTCTCTCTCTCTCTCTCTCTCTCTCTCTCTCTCTCTCTGACCTAAAGAGGAGTTGAAATCTGCGATTCTTCACCAAAGTAGAGCTTGCTTCGCATCCTGATGTAACCTGATCAGCATGTTGGGAGCAGAGAAAATGGGAATTTGTGCTCTCTCTTTTTATGCTATGTCGCATTCCTTTAACCTGAGCAACATGTGGGGCAGCAGAGACAATGGGAATTGGCGCTCTTTCTTTTTTATGCTATGTCGCCTTCTCTACTGTGTAAACAGCGTTACTGTCAGGCAGGTCCTTCTCTTTCTCCTATACATAGCTACACCCAGGATATTTCTGCTGCAGGCGTTTTGTAAGCAGTACCTTCGCCATCTATGTTCGATTTTTTGTTTGTTTGTATCGTTCTCGCGTTTTACTTCATTTCAAAATGTCCCCTCCCCCTTCCCCTTGTTTTCAGCATCATGTTCTGTCTGTCCTCTGTGTAGTCCAGACTTCAAACATTTCCCCCAAACGATGCCAGCATTCCTCTACTTTCTGCTGTATAAATCATTTATTTTATCTGTATTTAAATAACATCGTGTACCATGAGAATCTGCTGAATCGAATTCATTCATTCATGGATTTTTTGCTGCAGTTTTTAATGATGATACTCCCAACTCTTCATACCAGCTTCATCCACCCCCACTTACTGCCCCCCCCCCCCCCCCCCCCCCCCCCCCCCCCCCCCCCCCCCCCCCCTTCCATTTCCTCTCAACTTTCTCTCCTTCCCAAATGATCTTTCCTACATAGCCAACATCAAAAGAGAACGTTGTTCAGTGACAGCATCACCCTTGGCTATTCTATAAAGTACGTATTCCTGTCAGCTTGCTATCGCCACCCCCCACCTCCACCCACTCCGCCTGCCCCACTAGAAGAGATCTCGCTGCTGCAGAGGCAGAGGCGACAACACAGTGCGACATACCCCGTGTTGCTCAGGTGACCGAGTCGGTCGACATACCCCGCACCCGACACAATGTTGCTACATACCCCGCAATGTTGCTCAGGTAGTAGACACAGTGGTGGTGTGAGCGAGTCGGTCTACATACCCCGCACAATGTTGCTCAGGTAGTAGACACAGTGGTGGTGTGAGCGAGTCGGTTTTACATACCCCGCACAATGTTGCTCAGGTAGTTGATCCGAGCCGACAGCCGACAGGTGGTAGTACAGCTGAGCCAAGCGGCTGTCAAAATAGTCGTCGCCTCTTCCTCTGTAATGGGCCTCCACTTGTCCTTGACTCCAGGTAGCCACGGCGAAAACGACGAGGGTCAAGGTCAGGCAAGTGGAGAGTCTGGCGAAAGCCTTTCCTCCACTGCCGTTGTTTCCTGGAAACTGAAGTCATGGCTGGAGAGGGTCGTGACTTCTGGTAGACACAGATGGGAAGGGAGTAGGGTCAGGAAGGAAGGGAGGGTGGGAGGGAGGGAGGCAGGGAATGAAGGATGGGTTCAATAAAGCCAGAGCCTGGCCGCTACTCCCAGTTCCGTTTCTACGTTCAACAGGACACAGAGGAGACACACTCTGACAGCTGCCTCCATCCTTCTTGCTGTCTGTCTGAATGTCAGTCTGTTTGTCTGTCTGTCTCAGTCTGTCAATCTGTCTGTCTGTCTGCCTGTCTGTCTGTCTGTCTGTCTGTCTGTCTGTCTGTCTCTCTCTCTCTCTCTCTCTCTCTCATTCATTCATTCATCATTCATTCATTCGTAGAAAAAAAAAAGAGAAAAAAGTGAAAAAGCCGTGGTTTGCTAGTCACACACTTACTCTCCCGCTGCCCCCTTTGGAGAAATACTAGCAGTCACAGAGCACTCAGTTTGGAGAAATACTGCGTCACAGAGCACTCCGTTTGGAGAAATACTACCAGTCACAGAACACTCAGTTTGGAGAAAAAACTAGCAGTCAGAGAGCAGTCAGTTTGGAGAAATACTACGCCACAGAGCAGTCAGTTTGGAGAAATACTACGCCACAGAGCAGTCAGTTTGGAGAAATACTACGCCACAGAGCAGTCAGTTTGGAGAAATACTACCAGTCACAGAACACTCAGTTTGGAGAAATACTACGTCACAGAGCACTCAGTTTGGAAAAATACTAGCAGTCACAGAGCACTCAGTTTGGAGAAATACTACGTCACAGAGCACTCTTGGAGAAATACCACCAATCAGAGAGCACTCAGTTTTGATAAATGCTAGCAGTCACACAGCACTCAGTTTGGAGAAATACTAGCAGTCACAGAGCACTCAGTTTGGAGAAATACTAGCAGTCACAGAGCACTCAATTTGGAGAAATACTAGCAGTCACAGAGCACTCAATTTGGAGAAATACTACATCACAGAGCACTCCGTTTGGAGAAATACTAGCAGTCACAGAGCACTCAGTTTGTTGAAATACTACGTCACAGAGCAGTCAGTTTGGGGATATAATACGTCACAGAGCAGTCAGTTGGGAGAAATACTAGCAGTCACAGAGCACTCAGTTTGGAGAAATATACTACTGACAAAAAGTTAAGGGCCATTGCCAACGCTGTCTCCCAGACCAAAACACTACAGCCAATGTTAAGAAGAACGGACGCAAAATCTTCCATATTTATTCAAGAACAAATTCATGGGACCATTGCACGAAATCAACAAATCAAACGTGGACAGCGGGCTGTAATGTCCAATCACCCTTCCTCAGGATCGTCACATAAGCCACAACTGAAAACTGCACCATTCAGTACCGAGTGTAGCCACCGTTTGCCGCCAGGCAAGCGGCACAACGTCGACGCTTGGAGTCCACCAGGGTCCGAAGAGTGTCCCGCGGTATGGCCTGCCACTCCTGCTGCTGCAGAGAAAGAGAGTGAGTGGGCCACGTCAACAGGGGGGGGGTGGTTGTGGGCTACCCGCCGTCCAAGGACATCCCAGAGGTGCTCATTGGAGCCAGATCGGGTGAGCGAGATGGCCACTGCATCCGGATGATCCCCTCTTGCTGCAGATGATCGTCCACGACACGGGCTCGGTGTGGATGGGTTGTCGTCTTGAAAACAGCAGCGTTACCCATGGCCTGAAGGGCGGGCTGGATCAGGGGCCTCACAATATCGTCACGGTACCGCACCCCTGTCAGCATGCCTTGAATGACGTACAGGGAGTTCTGTCTTGACGACTGAAGCCACCCCAGACCATTACAGAACCCCCTCCGTAACGATCCACCTCACGAACTGTGGCGTCAGCAAAACGTTCTCCTGGCCTTCGCCACACTCGGGTCCTGCCGTCATTGAATGCCAAGGTGAAGCGGGGACTCATCTGTGAACAGCACTCGAGACCATTGCTGCCTCATCCAGCGAACGTGATGACGACACCAGTCCGCCCGTGCTCTGCGGTGAGCTGGAGTAAGTGGTACTCGGACTGCTGGTCTCTGGGATGACAGCCTGAACTCGTGCAAACGGTTACAAACTGTCCTTCTACTGACATTGACATTTGCAGCCTGCAGGAGCTCATGCCTTAAGGTGGATGAGGTGACAGTCCGATTGCGTAGGGCAGACAGCAGGAGGAATCGGTCAGCATGTCTGTCGGTACACCGAGGACGGCCTGATCGTGGCCGATCCTGCACGCTGCCAGTGGCCTGAAACCTCTCTACAAGACGTTGGATGGTGGAATGGGACACGTTCAGACGCCTAGCCACCTCGCGCGGCCAGAAATCCCTTCGTCAATCAACGCTAAGGCACGTCCACGATCGGCAGGGTCCAGTCTTTGCCTTTGTGCCATGCCTTTTTTGGGCTGGCGTAGACGACCGTTCTTCTGTTTACAGATTTGTGGCCAACGGCGTCTGATCTGTGTTCATGAACGAGGTGCCATGCACGTGCATCATGATTGACCACGAGCATTTCGCCCTTTTTTTCAAACTCATATGCTCCCACAGGCACCCGTTTTACCGGTTTTACGTGGTTTCCGCACGTGCAGCTGCGCTCCACCTTGTACCGCAGTGGGTTTTTTTTAGGTGTTGTGATCTGTTAAGGAACATCTGTTCAATATGTCTAACCAAATTTGGGTCATTGTGACTTCGTTTCAAGCCTATTATTTACACACTCAGACACTAACGTCAAAATGACAGGTGGCCCTTAACTTTTTGCCAGTTACTACGTCACAGAGCACTCAGTTCGGAGAAATACAACGTCACAGAATACTCATTTTCGGAGAGAGAGAGAGAGAGAGAGAGAGAGAGAGAGAGCTGGGGTGAGGGAGGGGCTCGCATAATGTTGGCAATGGACCACCGTAGACGGCAGCAAGTAACTTAGATTGTTGACAATGCTAATGTCTGATTATTCAAGGAGAAGATCCGGCCTCCGCTTCCCTTCAGGGCAGAATTCCTTTCAGTCCCCTACAGCCACATAAACACCAAATTCCTTTCACTCAGGCTGAAAATAAGCAAATCATATACCCCCCCCCCCCTTTCCCCATCCACCACCCCCGTCCCCCGAACTCCTGACCCCTCAGCGAATATCAATCAATTGTGGAAATATTTATTTTCATAAGTGCATGAAGGTCACAGGAAAGGCAAAGCAGATCTCTGCAGGAGCGACCTGTGTATGATTTTAGAAAAAACACAACCTTTCATGTTGATCATTCAGCGCCCATATCTTGTTTGCTCTGGATTTATTAATAATAATAATGATAAACAATAATGATAACAATAATAAATAATGATGATGACGATAACAACGACGACAACAACAACAACAACAACAACGACAACAAAATGATGATACTGTTAAACGATAATCGTAATAATAATGATGATGATTACGATGACAAGAAGAACAACAACAAAATGATGATACTGTTTATGATAATCGTAATAATAACGATGATGGTAGTAGTCAGCCACGACAGTTTGGATGCATCGTCCCAAGGCAGCCATGACTGAGGGGGAGCCTTGCTACTGCCGCTACTGACACTACTACTATTACAACTGCTACTGCCACTACTATTATTACAACTGCTACTGCCACTGCTATTACTGCCACTACTATTATTACAACTGCTACTGCCGCTACTGCCACTACTATTATTTACAACTGCTACTGCCACTACTGCTACTAATATTATAATAACTGCTACTGCTATTATTACTACTGCTACTACTATTATTACGACTGCTACTGCCACTACTGCTACTACTACAATTACGACTGCTACTGCTAGTACTATTATTACAACTGCTACTGCCACTACTGCTACTACTAACGACTGCTACTGCCGCTACTGCTACTACTATAATTACGACTGCTACTGCCACTGCTACTGCTACTACTATAATTACGACTGCTACTGCCACTACTGCTACTACTATTATTATGACTGCTACTGCACTACTGCTAGTACTACTTATTACGACTGCTACTGCCACTACTGTTACTACTATAATTACGACTGCTACTGCCGCTACTGCTACTACTATAATTACGACTGCTACTGCCACTACTGCTACTACTATACTTACGACTGCTACTGCCACTACTGCTACTACTATAATTACCACTGCTACTGCCACTACTGCTACTACTATTATTACAACTGCTACTGCCACTACTGCTACTACTATAATTACGACTGCTACTGCCACTACTGCTACTACCATTATTAACAACTGCTACTGCCACTACTGCTACTACTATAATTACTACTGCTACTGCCACTACTGCTACTACTATATTACGACTGCTGCTACTGCCACTACTGCTACTACTATTATTACAACTGCCACTGTCACTACTGCAACTATTATTACAACTGCTACTGCCCACTACTGCTACTGCTATGATTACAACTGCTACTGCCACTACTGCTACTACTATTGTTGCAACTGCTACTGCCACTACTGCTACTACTACTGTTACAACTGCTACTGCCACTACTGTTGCTACTTTTATTACGACTGCTACTGCACTACTACTATTATTACAACTGCTACTGCCACTACTGATAGTACTATTATTACAACTGCTACTGCCGCTACTGCTACTACTATTATTACTGCTACTGCTACTGCTACTACTATTATTACAACTGCTACTGCCGCTACTGCTACTGCTACGATTAACACAACTGCTACTGCTACTACTTCGATTGCAACTGCTACTGTTATTACAACTACTGCTTCCACTGTTACTACTAGTGAGATATTGTTACGTCCTTTCACAGAGTTTATTACCCTCTAAACACACGACACTGCGATTGGTCCACAACTGCATACTGACCACTACTTCCAGGAGACTGCTGTTAGCCCTCAAACACACGACTGCTGCTTGCCTGTTACTCATAGTGAGATACACGGCCAGGTCCTTTCACAGAGTTCAGAGCCCTCAAAACACACGACATGCGATTGGTCCACTGGACACTCATGTGATGACCACACGGCCAGGAGGCTGAAGGACTTCAGAGCCCTCAAACACACGACATGCGATTGGTCCATTGGACACTCATGTGATGACCACACGGCCAGGAGACTGAAGGACTTCAGAGCCCTCAAACACACGACATGCGATTGGTCCATTGGACACTCATGTGATGACCACACGGCCAGGAGCTGAAGGACTTCAGAGCCCTCAAACACACGACATGCGATTGGTCCATTGGACACTCATGTGATGACCACACGGCCAGGAGGCTGAAGGACTTCAGAGCCCTCAAACACGCCAAGTCAAGTCAAGCAAGTAAACTTTATTATCTCAATTTGAGAAATTAATTTGTGGTCACACACATTCACAGCAATAAACAATAATTTAGTCACATTACCCATTTTCTCACATATGACATACATTCATATAAAGGAATTTGGATTTCAATTTAAACATCTCCTCGGTTCATAAAATCAATGGACAGGGGAATAAAACTTTGTTTTCGACATGCGATTGGTCCATTGGACACTGAGCCAGGAGACTGAAGGACAAGGGGTACGTGGGACAACTTGGGGAGGAGAGAGACATCAGTTTCAGTTCCAAAAATTATATGAGCAACATAAATTGCTGATAAATTATGGGTAGATTTCACTCGCGATCCAAGAGAGAGAGAGAGAGAGAGAGAGAGAGAGAGAGAGAGAGAGAGAGAGAGAGAGACCTGACCTGTGTGTGGATTTCACATTTTCCCACGATACGCTCTTATTTTCCATCATTTTGGCAACGATGTAAAACGGACGACGCATACCTGTAGCTTTTGTACACGGCACACTGACTGTTGAAATAGTCTGTTTTCTTGGCTACTTAAATGCCGCTACACAGGCACGAATCACCACCATCAATGATCAATCCATGTAGCCTGCTCTTTTTAAGTAGATAATCTGTGTGTGCTGTATATTATAACTCCAACAAGGAACATACATTTATAAACAAATCTGCATCCCTTCTGGGTAGAAATGGCATTAAAAGTTTGACGTAAATATTATGATGTCACATCATAATTTGTCAAAGTATTTGCGTATCAGATCCTATGATATATCTTTTGTCTATATAGTAAACAATTACTGTAATATTCACAAGTCTGCAGTGAAAATATTTTGTATTATTGAAAATAAGTGAGGATGAAACCTGTAATCACGGGTTTACCGCCGTCACAGTCGGTGACGTCATCACGCAGCAGATGATGTCGAAGGTCTTTCCAATATTCCTTGTTCGCGCAGTTGGTGACGTCATCACGCAGCAGATTATGTCAGTCTTTCCAATATTCCTTGTTTCTCCGGGTCCGCGCGTGCCAAGGCTGGTCATTGCCCAGAAAATGCTAATGTTAAAGCTTCACACACACACACACGCACACATACACAGAGTCTGTCTATCTATCTGTTCATGGTCATATTGAATCACATCCCAGTTTTTTTTTGGTTTTTTTTTTTGCGCGCGCATCAGATCCAAGGTATGGTGTAAACAGTGTAGGAGCAGCATCAGATTGTGTACAACTGTATACTCACCGCGACAGGCGTGTCAAAGGATGTCGTCACAGTGAGTGGACCTTTCAAGGTGCGTGAGGAGACAGGAGACAGGAGACTTTTTCCGCGCAGTCCCACGGTCCCAGTCACCTTTGGTCTCTTCACGCTCAGCTGCCTGTCCTATATGCCTGGCTGACTGGGGGCTGGCTGCCTGGCCAAGGGTGTCATGGCTAATCTGTCGACCAGTCAGCGAGTCCCCCAGGCACATTGTACGCATATATTTGCTTATTTAATTTGAAATTTTTCTCTCTCTCTCTCTCTCTCTCTCTCTCTCTCTCTCTCTCTCTCTCTCTCTCTCTCTCAAAAATGCGTTTTTGGTCTTTCTCTCCATCTCTATCTGTCTGCCTCTGTCTGTTTGACTGTCTGACTGTCCTTAAGATGCAACAAATGCGGCTGTTTAGCACAAATGTACTTTGCGTTTGTTCTGCCATTTCCCCTCCCTCCCCCCACTCTTTCCTCTCTTCCCCTCCCTCTGCGCTTCCATCCTTAAACCCCCCCCCCCCCCCCGCAGGCCCTCTCCTGTTTCTTTCCCCCTCCTTCCCCATACACCTTCCCTCCCCCGTGTCTTTTTTCCTCTTTTATGTCTTCTCTTCTCTCCCTCTATCCGTTTCCCCTTGTGCGCTGTTCCTCCCCTTTTGCTTCATGCCCCTCAGAACCCCGACATGGCTTGTCTTCTCTAACAATCTTTTTCTTTCCCATTAAAATTAGGACTAATGCAACTCTCTCTGCACAAGAATGTTCGCCCTTGATGTGCCCAGTATGCTAATGAGCATCGTGCCAGGCTTGCAGAACAGACGGAAACTGTGGATTTGTAAAAGGGGCACAGACGGACAGACAGGCAGACAGATAGAACGTGCTAAATATGAATATTTCAAGTGTGTGTGTGTGTGTGTGTGTGTGTGTGTGTGTGTGTGTGTGTGTGTGTGTGTGTGTGTGTGTGTGTGTGTGTGTGTGTGTGTGTGTGTGTGTGTGTGTTTGTGTGTGTGTGTGTGTGTGTGTGTGCGCGCGCGCGTGATTCAGCATGGGGATTAGAGTGATACGGGTGGAGGATGGCTCTGTCGGTTTCAACTGTATCCCGTGTTTGTAAAATTCTCTACTCATTTTTATCTCTTTCCTGTCATTCTCTTTGACCATATTTTTGTGAAAGGTCTTTTCCCGTCAACTGCTTATCTCCCTTGTGGACATTTTGTCGTCGTTGTCGACAATCTGCCACACTGTTTTTTTTTTTTTTTTTTTTTTTTTTTTTTTTTTTTCTGGTAACATCTCACAATGTGCCGGGTTTTTGTTGTTGGTGTGTGTTCTGGGCACTCTTTCCCTCTGCTAATGACTTATGGCCCAGCAACTTTGGAGTTGTACTGTGATGACGTGGGAACTACGCTGTGCAGAGTGGACACTGGCTGTGCATTGCGCGCTGTCTGTTGGCACACAGGCCTTTCAGCGGAACGGGAGGTACCCGCCACATGGCTTAGTGTGACACGCCTACACCCAGTCACCGCCCAGCGATGAACTAGCATTGAATGATATGTGTGTGAAGGGAGAGCTGTAAACATCTCCCTAGGATTTTGATAGTTCCCCCTTTTTCGGTTGCCGCATGGCAAGTCTTCATGGGAGGGAGAGTTTAAGGTAATTTCTGGATCCTTCTTTGACAAAGGGTGTCCCCTCAAGGAAGACTTTTCACTTCCTTTGGAAGTACTCCTCTTACGTTTGTTTGCTTGTTTGTTCTTTGTTCTGAAGCTCTCTGATCGCTGTCTTTTTTCAGATTTAAGCGTGTTCAGGCTTGCTTCTGCGCACGGCAGGTGGGGGTATTCAGCAACTGTTTATTTTTTCCCTGCTTTTTTACTTCCGCTGTCTGAGGGACACTTTGATCGTTGCTTGCGCGCAACTAGGATTTCATTGTGGCACCCTCCGCGATACTGTGGTCTCCAAGTCCCTCAGTGAATGTTGTAGTTCCTGTGGGCTGGTAGTGGGAGTGCATGTGAGTGCCGGTAAGGTAAGGTAAGGTAAGGTAAGGTAAGGTAAGATTTTGTTGCCTATAACCCGGCCGACCGCAAAGGGCGATATGAGGACTGCCGGTAGAATTTTTTTAAAGTTAATTTAGAAAGGATCTCAGTGTTCTAATTCCGTGTTCTTGAGTCCCACCGTTTGTCTGTGTGAGCAGTACCTTTTTTAGAGACTGGCCTGACCAGCTTGCCTTCACGTCATCAAAGATACAGACTCCTGACACACATCCTATGACAGTTTTTCATTAGCAGCTTTTGATTTATTGCCGCAGTAACTTTTAGTTTCGTAAAACAAGATTTCTAGATGTAAAGAAAACCCCAAGTCAGCTGAAGATAGCGTCGTTCCAGCGATGTCAGTGTTGTACAGGATCTGTTTAATAGCTGTGATAGCGTCGTTCTAGCGATGTCAGTGTTGTACAGGATCTGTTTAATAGCTGTGATAGCGTCGTTCCAGCGATGTCAGTGTTGTACATCTGTTTAATAGCTGTGATAGCGTCGTTCCAGCGATTTCAGTGTTGTACAGGATCTGTTTACTAGCTGTGATAGCGTCGTTCCAGCGATGTCAGTGTTGTACAGGATCTGTTTAATAGCTGTGATTGCGTCGTTCCAGCGATTTCAGTGTTGTACAGGATCTGTTTACTAGCTGTGATAGCGTCGTTCCAGCGATGTCAGTGTTGTACAGGATCTGTTTAACAGCTGTGATAGCGTCGTTCCAGCGATGTCAGTGTTGTACAGGATCTGTTTAATAGCTGTGATAGCGTCGTTCCAGCGATGTCAGTGTTGTACAGGATCTGTTTAATAGCTGTGATAGCGTCGTTCCAGCGATGTCAGTGTTGTACAGGGATCTGTTTAATAGCTGTGATTGCGTCGTTCCAGCGATTTCAGTGTTGTACAGGATCTGTTTACTAGCTGTGATAGCGTCGTTCCAGCGATGTCAGTGTTGTACAGGATCTGTTTAACAGCTGTGATAGCGTCGTTCCAGCGATGTCAGTGTTGTACAGGATCTGTTTAATAGCTGTGATTGCGTCGTTCCAGCGATTTCAGTGTTGTACAGGATCTGTTTACTAGCTGTGATAGCGTCGTCCCAGCGATGTCAGTGTTGTACAGGATCTGTTTAACAGCTGTGATAGCGTCGTTCCAGCGATGTCAGTGTTGTACAGGAACTGTTTAATAGCTGTGATCACTGTGTGTCCACCTGACCAAAGCAGAAAGATTGTCATGACAATGGCATGAAATCACCGGATCAGGAAGTGTTGAGACAATGTTTACCTCTTGTGTTGCGTTTACCTCTTGTGCTGTGACAGTGTTTACCTCTTGTGACAGTTTTTCCTCTTGTGCAGCGACAGTGTTTACCTCTTGTGTTGTGACAGTGTTTACCTCTTGTGACAGCGTTTACCTCTTGTGCTGTGACAGTGTTTACCTCTTGCGTTGTGACAGTGTTTACCTCTTGTTCACTCACAATGTTCACCTCTTGTGCTGTGACAATGTGTACCTCTTGTGTTGTGACAGTGTTACTTCTTGTGTAGTGACAGTGTTTACCTCTTGTGTTGTGACAAACAGCTGCTAGGGAAAAAATGAGGAAAGATGGAAAAGACTGCTTCACATGTTTTTTCTTCCTAAAGAAGAAAAGTCAACTTGACAATTGTAATAATCCTAAATTCATACACAGTATGACTATCCTGAACTGGTAGGTAACATGAGCATCTTAAGCTGATTTGAGATCTGAACTTTTATTCACATATTCAAATATAAAGGTAACTCTAAAGTATGTTTGTGTAGGAATCCAGTGTGAAAATATCAAAAAACAAAAACAAAAACAAAAACAAAATATACTCACGATACCTTTGCAATAAGACAGTGTGGGGGTGGGGATGGGGTAGGAGTGATCATCACTCTGCACATAATAACCTCATTATTACCTGGGTGGACCGGAGTAATAATCACTGTGCACATAACCTCACCATTACTGGGTTGTGTAGGGGTGGTAATCACAGTGCACGTAACCTCATCATTACCTGGGTGGGTAGGGGTGATAATCACTGTGCACATAACAGCCGCATCATTACCTGGGTGGACAGGGGTGATATTCACTGTGTACATAACAGCCGCATCACTACCTGGATGGACAGGGGTGATAACCACTGTGTACATAACCTCATCATTACCTAGGTGGGTAGGGGTGATAATCAGTGCACATAACCTCACCATTACCTGGGTGGATAGAAGTGATAATCACTGTGCACATAACAGCCTCATCATTACCTGGGTGGGTAGGGGTGATAATCACAGTGCACATAACCTCACCATAACCTAGGTAGGTAGGGGTGATAATCACTGTGCACATAACAGCCTCATCATTACCTGGGTGGACAGGGGTGATAAATCACTGAATACATAACCTCATCATTACCTGGGTGGATACGGGTTATAATTACTGTGCATATAACCTCATCATTACCTGGGGTGGACACTGATCACTGTGTACATAACTCTGGGTGGGTGGACAGGGGTGATGATCACTGTGTACATAACCTCATCATTACCTGGGTGGACAGGGGTGATAATCACTGTGTACATAAACCTCATCATTACCTGGTGGACAGGGGTGATAATCACTGTGCACATAACACCTCATCATTACCTGGGTGGACAGGGATGATAATCACTGTGCACATAACCTCATCATTACCTGGGTGGGATAGGGGTGATAATTACTGTGCACATATACCTCATCATTATCATTACCTGGGTGGGCAGGGTTGATAATCACTGTGCACATAACAGCCTCATCATTACCTGGGTGGACAGGGGTGATAATCACTGTGCACACATAACCTCATCATTACCTGGGTAGGTAGGGGTGATAATCACAGTGCACATAACAGCCTCTCCTTACCCGGCCAGGCGGTGTGACTGACGCCTGCCTACATGCTGTGTGCTGTCACAGGAGCCTGGCAAACACGTGCCTCACTTGAAGACAGTGTGTGTCGGCCGATGGGACAAGGCCATTGGTTCAAGCAGTGTCCGCTAATGCAAACATGTTCCCCGCGCAGACAGCACACTTAAACGAATGTAAGTAGTTGCTTTTGTTGTTTTGTTTTTAGCTGTACACGTTTGTTTATGCATGTTTCTTGGAAATGAGCATATGTAAGTAAATGTGACTGGTCCTTTGTTTCAGTAGTAGACATGGGCTCAACATCTATATGGAAACGCGCGCGCGCGCGCGCGCGTGTGTGTGTGTGTGTGTGTGTGTGTGTGTGTGTGTGTGTGTGTGTGTGTGTGTGTATGCGTGCGTGTGTGTGTGTGTGTGTGTGTGTGTGTGTGTGTGTGTGTGTGTGTGTGTGTGTGTAACCCAGTATATGGGCTGCCATTGATGAGTTCTACACCTTCTCTGGCAGTGGAATGATGCGCACAAGGTCAGGACAAGGTGCGAGCCGTGCAATCCTAACAATGACACTCGTCAGACACACCAGAGTTAGAGGAACATTCCTTTATTGTCGACTGGCTGACACACTAATTAGCTCGTGTTGATGGTTTTTTTTTTTTTTTTTATCAAGGTCAGCAAAAATAATTAATTTCCAGTGTTGATACTGTGTTCACAATGCCAGCATCTAAACTTCCTGCTACGATATGCAACAACATGAATTATTCACTCTGCGTCTGTAAATACTTTCATTTTCCTTTCCCCAACTAATTACTGACTAGTTCAGCTTATCTAAACTTTGTTTTGGGTATTCATGAGTCCAGTTCTCTAACAATGTTAACCCCTAGGATTCTACAATGCAGTCTGGCACAACAAAGTTAACCCCTAGGATTCTACAACGCAGTCTGGCACAACAATGTTAACCCCTAGGATTCTACAACGCAGTCTGGCACAACAATGTTAACCCCTAGGATTCTACCATGCAGTCTGGCACATAACACACCCACCCCCGTCCACCGCTATGCCACACCCCTGTTTCACCCTCTCCCACCCTGTGACCCTCTGAAGAAGTGCGTGGGGAGGGGAGGGGGTAATATAGTTCTACTCCCCCTCCCTCCCCCATCCTCTGTGGTGGCTAGGCACAGCTCGGGGCCCGTGCATCCCTCACTAATCGTCGTCCTTGTCGAAGATGGCCGAGGGGCAGGCGTAGAACGTGGCCTGAGACACAGAGAGAGTCAGGTTAGAGCAGAAACCACTCAGACATCAGGTCACTTTGGAAACGGGGAAAATAAAGAACGAAAAGGAAGGGGGACAGAATCGCACGAAAAGAAACAACACAGGAGAAAGCTAGTTTGTTAAGGAAAGAAATGAGCTTGAAAATGAAGTGCAACTATGATTGAATGTAAGAAGGAGGGTGGGGCGAGAGGGTGGAGAAGAGGAGTACGGGGGGGGAGGTTTTTGGGGGCAGAAGTGGTGGTGGAGTCAGTAAATAGATTTGTGTGAACAACTTAGTGTTGAAGAAAGGGACACAAATACTGTACATTCAGCCCTTCTCTGCATTTGGGACTCCGCCACTGCACAGGTGGGTCGTTCCCTGCAAATGGGACCCCAACACTGCAAAGGTGGGTCATTCCCTGTATATGGGACCCCAACACTGCACAGGTGGGGGTCATTCCCTGCATGTGGGACCCCAATATTGTACAGATGGGTCATTCCCTGCATGCGGGACCCCCACACTGCACAGGTGGGCCATCCCTGCATGTGGGACCCCAACATTGTACAGATGGATCATTCCCTGCATGTGGGATCCAACACTGCAGAGGTGGGTCATTCCCTGCATGTGGGACCCAAACACTGCACAGGTGGGTCATTCCCTGCATGTGGGACTCCGCCACTGCAGGGGGACCCCAGCATTGTGTAGGTGGGCCATTTCCTAAATGTGGAACCCGAACACTGCACAGTTAAACAATTACCACCACTGGAAACCATAACACTGTATAGTTAAGCCATTCTCTGCTGTAGGGACCCTAACACTGCGCATTTAAGCCATTCCTTGCGTTTGAGACACAACACACTTAAGCCACCATCCACACTGGGTACTCCAATATGCAGATTTAATCCGCTCCCTTCATTGTGATAACAGAACTGCACATTTAAGCCGCTTCCCGCACAAAGGACAACAACACCGCTCATTTCTGTCAGGTGGTCATTTCCTGCACAAAAACATTGCCATCACATTTAAACCATTGTCTAAATTGGGGACAGCAACGTGCTATTGAAGCCATCGCCTGAATAGGTGACACCAACACTGCACGTTCAAGACGTTATTGCACTGGGGACACCAACATTGCACGTTAAAGCCATTCCATACATTGGGGACACATTACCACAGCAAGTAAAGTCGTTCCATACATTGAGGGACATTAGCACTGCACGTTAAAGTCATACCATACATTGGGGACATTGACACAGCACGTTTAAAGTCATTCCATACACATTGAGGACATTACCACAGCACGTTCAAGACATTCCATACATTGGGGACACCAACGCTGCACGTTCAAGACATTCCATTCCATACATGGGGACACCAACACTGCACGGTACAGTCATTCCATACACGGGGGGGGACACCACACTGCACGGTACAGTCATTCCATACACGGGGGGACACCAACACTGCACGGTACAGTCATTCCATACATTGGGGACACCAACACTGCACGGTAAGTCATTCCATACACGGGGGACACTAACACTGCACGTTCAAGTCATTCCATACGTTGGGGACACCAACACTGCACGGTACAGTCATTCCATACCTTGGGGACACCAACACTGCACGGTACAGTCATTCCATACACGGGGGACACTAACACTACACGTTCAAGACATTCCATACGTTGGGGACACCAACACTGCACGGTACAGTCATTCCATACACGGGGGACACTAACACTGCACGGTACAGTCATTCCATACACGGGGGACACTAACACTGCACGGTACAGTCATTCCATACCTTTGGGGACACCAACACTGCACGGTACAGTCATTCCATACATGGGGGGACACCACACTGCATGTTCAAGACATTCCATACACTGGGGACACCAACATTGCACGTTACAGCCTTTTTGGTGCCAGACAATGCTGGTTACTGGTTCGTGACGGTGTTATCCATTAGAACTTTGCCACAGTTGTAGAAGCAAGTCTAACATGTCAGCAAGAAGCGAAAGGTCATCAAGATATGCTCAGCCGTGTCTTGCTCACAGTTTGGCGAACACCACACACAGACACACACACACAGAAAGAACACTCTCACACGCCTGCGTGGTGTTTTGGATGATGCTAGAAAAACACAAGTTTAGTAGACTGCATGCGAGCGCCCCCCCTCTCTCCCCCTCCCTCTTCCTGGGCCCCCTTTTCCCCCTCCCCTCAGCCTAGACGTATTTTTTTCTGCACCAAAACCTACACAAAGGCTCCCTGGAATGCGAGCAACTAAGGCAAGAAACACCATCGCAAGCAGCAGCAGTAGGTTGTCACCCCTGCTCTACGCCCCTTCACCTGTTCTCCTATTCCCTCCCCTTAGCCATCTTTCAAAAGCCCCAGCGCGCGTCAATGCTCCCCGTTCCCCCTCTCCACTACCATGCAGCCCCTTCCCACTGTCAAAAAAGAGGACAGGCAACAGGGAGGGACCTGGGTGGCGATGGGCAGCAGGTCGTCAGCCACCTGGCGGACCACCACCTGGTTGGCGCTGACGCTGAGGACCTCCAGGCTGCAGTTCTTGCCATTCAGGAGGGCCAGCCCGCTGTAACTCACGTCCACCACGGGTGGTTTTTCTGCACACACACACACACACACACACACACACACACACACACACACACACACACACACACACACACACACACACACACACACACACACACTGTGCTTATCAGTTACGCACAATGACAGGGCTCGACCCGTGGGGGTGGGGGTGGGGGTAGTGTTACCTCAGTAACGTGGAATTCCCCCCCTCCCCCTTTCACACACTCTCACACACACCTACCAAGCCCGTGCCCCAGAGAGAGAGAGAGAGAGAGAGAGAGAGAGAGAGAGAGAGAGAGAGAGAGATGATGATGATGATGATGATGATGATGATAATCTTTATTTCCAAGGGTAACAGATAAGCAAACACATGCTTTTTTCATCCGGCCCTTGCCCCGTTAAGGGACTAAGTATGACTAGCGACTAAGACTTACAAAACTTTTAACAAACACACATATCTTCATAACATTAAAAAGTTCATCCATTATAGTTAAGGAGTAGATGACTTTAAAAGAAAAAAAAAAAAGAAACGATTGAAACAACAAACAAGAATAAAGAATTGATTACAAAGAAGAAAAGAATCAGCACACACAGATATGGAATAAGCGATCCTCTTATCGAAGGGGGGGGGGGAGGAGAGAGAGAGAGAGAGAGAGAGAGAGAGAGAGAGAGAGAGAGAGAGAGAGAGAGAGAGAGAGAGTTGCATTCCTTTCGTAAAAAAAAAAGTTAACATACAACAAACTGCTAAGGATGATAATTAGACAACTAGAGAGAGAGAGAGAGAGAGAGAGAGAGAGAGAGAGAGAGAGAGAGAGAGGTGAAAAAAAACCGTGTCTTTAGATCATTTCTGTGATGACTACATGATCACCTTCCAGTGTTCGGCACCCCACTACTCCCCAATATAGAGCACCACCACCTCACAAAAAAAGAAAAAAAAAATATACATTCATTCTTCAGTTTCCTGGGGACCTGAACAGCCTTTATTTCTAGGGGATCGTGCCAAGGCCAGTGTGAGAAAGTTCCAGCCTTTTCCTCTCAGACCCGTGGGGAAAGGTGGCACCACAGTGAGAAAGTTCCAGCCTTTTCCTCTCAGACCGTGGGGAAAGTGGCACCACAGTGAGAAAGTTCCAGTCTTTTCCTCTCAGACCCGTGGGGAAAGGTGGCACCACAGTGAGAAAGTTCCAGCCTTTTCCTCTCAGACCTGTGGGGAAAGGTGGCACCACAGTGAGAAAGTTCCAGTCTTTTCCTCTCAGACCCATGGGAAAAATGGCACCACAGTGAGGAAGTTTCAGCCTTTTCCTCTCAGACCCATGGGGAAAAGTGGCACCACAGTGAGAAAAGTTCCAGCCTTTTCCTCTCAGACCCGTGGGGAAAGGTGGCACCTCAGTGAAGTCAGAGTACTGCTGACAGTCATCCTAAAACTACAAACGGACTGGTATCCACTTGCCATGGTCACGTGCTGTCATGGTCACGTGCTGTCATGGTCACGTGATGTCATGATCAAGTGCTATCATGGTCACGTGCTGTTGTTTGCAGTATGCCCTCACTTTCAGAAGGGGTTTGGTGGAGAGAAACAAAAATCAATCTGGTGTGCAGTGATATTGTTTGTTTTTTCTATCGTTTTATCATGCAGTGATATTGTTTTTTTTTCTATCATCTTTCCGTTTCACCTTTTACACTCATCTGTGTTCCTGATTCGAGAGGAAAAGGTTCATTGTAAGCCGTCTGTTTTGCTTTACTGGGGTCACAATGCCGCAACTTCAGGGGGCGTTCCCCTGTGCACGTGGGCTCTGGCCCTGCTCTGACAGAAATACAGAAGTCAACACAGTGTGGGGGGTAGGGGGCAGAACGTTTCAGGAATGAAAATTATTATTTAAAAAATTTTTTTTTTTTCGCTCATTATCACTTCTTCTGCTTCTTCTTGTTCTTGTTCCTCGTCCTCCTCCTTTCCATCCTCCTCCTCCTCTGGTTGTTGTTGTTGTTGTTGTTGTTGTTTCTTTTCTTCTTCTTCTTCTTCTTCTTCTTTCTTCTTCTTCTTCTTCTTCTTCTTCTTCTTCTTCTCTCTTCTTCTCCTCCTCCTCTCCTTCCTCTTCTTCTCCTCTTCTTCTTCTTCTTCTTCTTTCTTCTTTTCTTCTTCTTTCTTCTTCTTCTTCTTCTTCTTCTTCTTCTTCTTCTTCTTCTTCTTCTTCTTCTTCGTCCTTCAGCCTGATCCAGAGCTGCATGCAGATGATATTGTCCTTCAAACTGACCCAGTGCTGCACGCAGATGGTATTGTCCTTCAAACTGATCCGGAGCTGCATGCAGATGGTATTGTCCTTCAAACTGATCTGGTGCTGCATGCAGATGGTATTCTCCTTCAAACTGATCCAGTGCTGCATGTAGATGATACTGTCCTTGAATCTGGTGCTGCATGCAGATGGTACTGTCCTTCAATCTGGTGCTGCGCACAGATGGTATTGTCCTTCAATCCTGGTGCTGCATGCAGCTGGTACTGTCCTTCAATCCGGTGCTGCATGCAGATGTACTGTTCTTCAATCAGTGCTGCATACAGATGGTACTGTCCTTCAATCTGGTGCTGCATGTAGATGGTACTGTCCTTCAATCTGGTGCTGCATACAGATGGTACTGTCCTTCAATCTGGTGCTGCATGTAGATGGTACTGTCCTTCAATCTGGTAGTGCTGCATACAGATGGTACTGTCCTTCAATCTGGTGCTGCATACAGATGGTACAGTCCTTCAATCCGGTGCTCCTTACAGATGGTACAGTCCTCAATCCGGTGCTCCATACAGATGGTACAGTCCTTTCAATCTGGTGTGCTGCATACAGATGGTACTGTCCTTCAATCCGGTGCTCCTTACAGATGGTACAGTCCTTCAATCCGGTGCTCCATACAGATGGTACTGTCCTTCAATCTGGTGCTGCATACAGATGGTACTGTCCTTCAGTCCGGTGCTGCATGTAGATGGTACTGTCCTTTCAATCCGGTGCTGTACACAGAGGTACTGTCCTTCAATCCGGTGCTGAATGCAGATGGTACAGTCCTTCAATCCGGTGCTGTACAACTGGTACTGTCCTTCAATCCAGTGCTGCATACAGTTGGTACTGTCCTTCAATCCGGTGCTGTGGGCAGATGGTACAGTTCTTCAACCCGGTGCTGTACACAGATGGTACTGTCCTTCAATCCAGTGCTGTATGCAGATGGTACAGTCCTTCATCCAGTGCTGCATGCAGATGGTACTGTCCTTTACGTCTGGTTCTTCCTCATGAGTTCTGTGTTGACGTGGTCAGTAAGAGCTGTTCCCATGACATCTGATGCTGCCTCATCACTTTTTTTTTTTCAACAGACAGTAAGACTGTTCAAGGCTGTTCCTGTCCTCAAACAGATTGAGCTCAGCAAACCTGTCACCGACCTGAAGATGGCTGTAGTCTCTGTCAGACTCTTCAGCCTGGATGTTACACACATGCTCTCTCTGTGTGTGTGTGTGTGTGTGTGTGTGTGTGTGTGTGTGTGTGTGTGTGTGTGTGTGGTCCAGTACTTTCCGTTCAATGCAGTGGCTGTGCCCGCTCACCTTGAAGGGTGGTTGAAGGTGACGGTCATGTCCAGGACGCTAGTCTCGGCGCCGGCTATGGGCGACACCACACAGGTGGTGATCTCTCCCGTGGTGGCCTCGTTGAACCCCGGACGGACACGTCTTGAATTCCAGCGTCCCAGTCTGACCTGCAAGACACCACGGGTTATGTGCCCGGCATGGTTCATGTGTCTGACTTGGTTCATATGTGCAGCATGGTTCATGTGTCCGGCATGTTCCGTCATGGTTCATGTGTCCGTCATGGTTCATGCGAACGTCAGGCTGCAGCGCAGGCAGGAGCCCCACGTTCCTGTGCAAAGTGCCCGACTGCAGCTGTCCGCTGCTCCTGGGTCTGCTATACTGCTTATACCAGACACATGGTGTATATGCCTACTATCATCTAATGATCCCGTTTGACTTATACCAGACACATGGTTTTATATGCCTACTATCATCTAAAGAGATCCCGTTTGACTTATACCAGACACATGGGTGCCTATATGCCTACTATATGCCTACTGAAGATCCCGTTTGAATTATACCAGACAAATGGTTAATATGCCTACTATCATCTAAAGATCCCGTTTGACTTATTTCAGACAAATGGTTTATATGCCTACTATAATCTGAACATTCCGTTTGACTTATTCCAGACAAGTTGTTTATATGCCTACTATCATCTAAAGATCCCGTTTGACCTGTAACAAACTGTTCATCTGCCTACTGTGCTCGAGAAATCTAAAGATCCCGTTTGACCTATACCCGACACACTGTTATTATGCCTACTATGATCTAAAGATCCGGTATGAACTGCAACAGAGACACTGTTCATATGCCTGTTATGCTCGAGAAATCTAAAGGTCCAGATTGACTTATACCAGACCAGTGGTTTACATGCCTACTATGCTGGAGAAATCTAAACATCCTGTTTGACTGCAAGAGAGAAACAGTCATACGACTACCATTTGACTGCAAGAGAGACAACTGCAGTCATATGACTACCGTTTGACTGCAAGAGAGAAAGTCATATGACTACCGTTTGACTGCAAGAGAGAAACAGTGATATGACTACCGTTTGACTGCAAGAGAGAAACAGTCATATGACTACCGTTTGACTGCAAGAGAAAAAACAGTCATATGACTACCGTTTGACTGCAAGAGAGAAAATCATATGATTACCGTGCACTAACAGACCAGCAATCGCACAGTTCTGTTCGACTTACAGGAGACTAAGTGTTTAGATACCTACCATGCTGGAGAAATGCCTCGTTACCGTCTGACCTACAACAACTGAACTGTTTACATGTCTCCTTTGCTGGAGAATTGCCCGTTTCCCGTCTGACCTGTAAGAAATGAACTGTTTCATTGTCTTCTTTGCTGGGGAAATCCCACGTTCCGTTTTCCCCTGCCAGAAGTTTTTCCGTGGCCGTGTAATTGTGACCCAGCTGACCTCACAGAGCCCTGTCAGCACGTGCAGCACGCATTGTGACCCAGCTGACCTCACAGAGCCCTGTCAGCACGTGCAGCACATTTTGTGACCCAGCAGAGCCCCTCACAGAGCCATTAGCTCAGCACGTGCACGTGCAGCACGCATTGTGACCCAGCTGACCTCACAGACCTCAAAGAGCACACATTGTGACCCCTGTCAGCACGTGCAGCAGCACGCATTGTGACCCAGCTGACCTCCAGCTGACCTCACAGACCCCCTGTCAAAGAGCCCTACGTGCAGCACGCATTGTGACCCAGCTGACCTCACAGAGCCCTGTCAGCACGTGCAACACGCATTGTGACCCAGCCCTATGACCTCACAGAGACCCCTGTCAGCACGTGCAGCAGCACACATTGTGACCCAGCTGATCTCACAGAGCCCCCTGTCAGGACTCGAAGCCATGTTTTTTTTTTTTTTTTTTTTTTTTTACACACCAGCACTGCGGCATAAATGATCCAGAAATATAGGACACTGAAGGAGCACAAAACACAGTAATTTGACCGCAAATAGGAAGCTGGAATAGAAGCCATTTTTCATGTGGGGAGGAGGAGGGACGAAGAGGGAAATGGAGGATATGAAGGAGGAGGGGGTGGGACGGGATGGAATGGGCATTAGGCACGCAGGAGAAAGCCACAATCCATTGGAACTATAACTGGCGTACAACTGCTGTTTGACGCAGAGCGCTCAGATTCCTGTGTGTGTGTGTGTGTGTGTGTGTGTGTGTGTGTGTGTGTGTGTGTGTGTGTGTGTGTGTGTGTGCGTGCGCACGCACGCGCGCGTACGTGCGAGCGTGTGTGTGTGCGGGTGTTTGAAATGAGATATTTGGATGGAAACTATGTGTAACTTGTGTGTGACCATCCCATAGTCCCATGTATCAGTAAAACAGTGTGATACCTACAATACCCTGCCTGTGTCTCCCTGTCTCTCCCTGTCTCTCTCTCTCTCGATGTTCACGACCTGAAAACATACTTAACCTTAGATATAGACAGGCACCTAAAACATGTAATAGCAAAATTCAAATTAGGAATATCTGCATTAGCCATCCACCATTATATATGTTGATCATGCAATGATTACGATTTGCTTCGTCCTTTATGTAAACTGCACTTCGTCCTGTCTTGTCCAGCTCTCCTGAGTATTAGAGAAGAGTTTATGAAAACCCAAATACTACAGACAGCCATCTTTGTTTAAACTGAGCCTACTCTGTTCATCTCCCTCTGCTGAAGTTGTGGAATTTCTTCATTGGTTTTGTTCAAATCCTTTAAGTAACGAGAAATTTACAATTCTTCAAAAATTTTACCCCGAATTCTTCGTGTTTTGTTCAGTAATTTAATTCTGTTGTTTACGACTGTGGTGCTTTGAATGTTCACACACCCGTTCATTAGGGGCCTTGACCTATCATGTGAATAAATCATCTGAATCTGAATCTCTCTCTCTCTCTCTCTCTCTCTCTCTCTCTCTCTCTCTCTGATATTCCCATGACCTAAGTGATCGTAGGGGGAAAATGAGGAACGACACTTCGCCCATCTTCTTTCTCCATCGCGGCCTGTCCTCTGCTTCTCGCAGGAGTTCTGGCAGCCGAGGTTAGTCTATTCCATCACGTTCTGCGACCAGCATTTCGCTGCCTGCCTTTGCGCCTGCCTCTTCAAGCGTGCCTTGCAGGATTGGCTTTGCCAGCGAGTCGTGTCGTGTCACGTGGCCAAACCACATCAGCTTTCTCCTCCTGACCGTGGCTGAGAGGCGTTCCTGTGGTCCTGCCAGTGTGGTCACCTGCTCTGGGACAGGTTCTGTGCTTTGTCCAGGAGATGTGGAGCAGTCTTCTGTATGTGTCCATTTCAAAGGCCTGGGTCTTTCTCTCCAGCTCTGCCGTCAAGGTCCAGCTCTCACACCCATACAGAAAGACTGTGAGGACGAGGGCTTTGTATGGGTTTTAGTGCTGTTGAGGCGCTGATCTCGTTGCTTCTCCATAGCTTTGTGAGCTTTGCCATAGCTGATGTGGCGAGAGCTAACCTGACCTTGACTTCTGTGGTGCGGCGACCGTCCTTTGTGAGTGTGGAGCCCAGGTATTTGACCGCTCCCACTTCTTCCAGCTTTGCTCCGTTCTTTGTGATGTTTACGGTCTGGTCTTCACTGCTGCTGTTCACCATCACTTTGCTTTCTTCTGCGCATTCCATATGCGCTGGCTCGGTCTTCTAGACTGCTGGTTAGGTCTTGAAATTCGCCATTGCTTCCGACGATTAGGTCTATGTTATCGGCAAAGCACAGATTGCATATGTGGCTGCCTTCAACTGAGATGGTGGTGTTGACGTTTTCGATGGCTTCGGCATGATATTCTCCAAGCACAGGTTGGAGAGGGTCGGGCAGAACAAACAGTTGTTTGGACCAGCAAACAGCGGACTTCTTCTTCTTCTTCTTCTTCTTCTTCTTCTTCTCTCTCTCTCTCTCCTCTCTCTCTCTCTCTCTCTCTCTCTCTCTCTCTCTCTCTCTCTCTCTCTCTCTCTCGTCCTCTCTCTCTCTCTCTCTCTCTCTCTCTCTCTCTTCTCTCTCTCTCTCTCTCTCTCTCTCTCTCTCTCTCTCTCTCCTCTCTCTGTGTGTGTGTGTGTGTGTGTGTGTGTGTGTGTGTGTGTGTGTGTGTGTGGTGTGTGCGTGCACGTGTGTGTACGTCTTGTACTTAAAGTGATATAGACAGCTCTGTGTGTGTATGTATTGTGTGTGTGTGTGTGTGTGTGTGTGTGTGTGTGTGTGTGTGTGTGTGTGTGTGTGTGTGAGAGAGAGAGAGAGAGAGAGAGAGAGAGAGAGAGAGAGTTTGTTTGTTTGAAATCTCTTTTACGTTGTCCGAATTTCTTCTCATTTTGGTGTGTAGACGTAGTTGTTGGCATTGTAAACATACATTTTTTTTTTGTTGGGTATGCTCGACATGTTGAATATGCGCCACTCTGGGCTCTGTGTTACGGCATCATGTATGTCTTTACCACGGCCAAGGGCTGAATGTGGATAATGTATCGAACTTTTTTTTCTTCTCTGGAAGAAGCTCTCATTTCTCATCCTCAGGATCGGGTTGGACAGGGACAGTTCCATTCACGCACTCACAGAGGAGAGGGAGAGAAGGTCTAGTCTGTCAAGATTCACCATGTCTCTCTCACATGTCAAGAGAGCCTGAATGAGAAGAAGAAGAAGAAGAATTTAATTAGGGTCTCTCATCCCTCTCCTCTCTGAGGTCTCTCTCTCTTCTCCTCTCCCCATCTTCACTCTCTCTCTCACCTTCTGGTCTCTCTTCCACACACACACACCAAGGTCTGTGTTGAGAGATCTTCACACCATGGGTCACAGTCTGAACCACAGTCAAAGACACACAGAGAGTCAAATGTAGAAGAGCGAGAAGAATTTAAAGAAAAGTGGACTAAGAACATGGCTGAGAGAAGAAGGAATTTAATAAAGTAAGAAGAAAGAAGAAAGAATTTGTTACTTCATTCATGCCATGGGTCACATGTCTGTATGGTCTGTCATCTTCACACTCATGGGTCACATGTCTGTGTTGTCTGTCATCTTCACACTCATGGGTCACATGTCTGTGTGGTCTGTCATCTTCACACTCATGGGTCACATGTCTGTGTTGTCTGTCATCTTCACACTCATGGGTCACATGTCTGTGTTGTCTGTCCTCTTCACACTCATGGGTCACATGTCTGTGTTGTCTGTCATCTTCACACTCATGGGTCACATGTCTGTGTGGTCTGTCATGTTAGCACTCACTGGTCACATGTCTGTATGGTCTGTCGTGTCTGTCGTTAGCACTCATGGGTCACATGTCTGTATGGTCTGTCGTGTTAGCACTCATGGGTCACATGTCTGTATGGTCTGTCGTGTTAGCACTCCTGGGTCACATGTCTGTGTGGTCTGTCATTTTAACACTCATGGGTCACATGTCTGTATGGTCTGTCGTCGTGTTAGCACTCATGGGTCACATGTCTGTATGGTCTGTCGTGTTAGCACTCATGGGTCACATGTCTGTATGGTCTGTCGTGTTAGCACTCATGGGTCACATGTCTGTATGGTCTGTCGTGTTAGCACTCATGGGTCACATGTCTGTATGGTCTGTCATGTTAGCACTCATGGGTCACATGTCTGTGTGGTCTGTCATCTTCACACTCATGGGTCACATGTCTGTATGGTCTGTCATGTTAGCACTCATGGGTCACATGTTTGTATGGTCTGTCATGTTAGCACTCATGGGTCACATGTCTGTATGGTCTGTCGTGTTAGCACTCATGGGTCACATGTCTGTATGGTTCTGTCGTGTTAGCACTCCTGGGTCACATGTCTGTATGGTCTGTGTCGTGTTAGCACTCATGGGTCACATGTCTGTATGGTCTGTCGTGTTAGCACTCATGGGTCACATGTCTGTATGGTCTGTCATGTTAGCACTCATGGGTCACATGTCTCTCACACAGTGTCTGCCGGGCAGTCCTCACTCACCATTAGGTGTCTAAAGGCCTCATTCGGGCCCATGTGTTTCTTAGACTACTTTCCGCGTTAGAGATGACCAGAAAGTTCTCACTCACCATTAGGTGTCTAAAGGCCTCATTCCGCCATGTATTTCTTAGACTACTTTCCGCGTTAGAGATGACCAGAAAGTCCTCACTCACCATTAGGTGTCTAAAGGCCTCATTCCGCCATGTATTTCTTAGACTACTTTCCGCGATAGAGATGACCAGAAAGTCCTCACTTGCCATTAGGTTTCTAAAGGCCTCAATCCACCATGTATTTCTTTGACTATTTTCCGTGTTAGTAGATGACCAGAAAGTACAGCGTCGAAAGTGCTGCTTCAGTGGTCTCACAGGGCCAGTGAGAACAGTAAGAACGCAGCTGTATCGTTCAATGCGGTGAGCGCACGCCACAGTTGGATATACTCTTGACGGATTGTACTACTGTAGCTCAGCCTGGCAGTATGATTACTGAGCGGCGGTAAGAGAGGGGGGGGGGATAACCGATTTTGGCGGACACAATGCTGTTTCAGTTAGAGATGGCGTGGGGAAGGTGGCCATTCGAAGAATGTGAATGTGAACCAGAACTTAGCCACCTCTGAAAAGGAACTGGAGAGGGCCAGCGTAATGCGTGTTCTCCAGAGGTTTCACTCTGCCATAGAACACACAGCTATCTTGTACCATGCAAGGAGGGGCACTTGTTACGTTCACCAGACATGTTGCAGCAAACGTGATTACAGCTGAGAACTTTGCAGTGGAGAATGTTGCCGATGGCATCCAGAGAAATCTGTCAGCCGCTGCACGAGGACGGTGGGCGTTATGAGGTACATGCTGTGGTATGCCACTTTTCACCCCCCAGATGACACTTTTCACCCCCAGATGACACTTTCACCCCCAGATGTCACTTCTCAGCTGGCCCTATCAGACGGTGGCCCCAGAGGGTCAGCCGACCTCTGGGGAACCTCACGGGAAACAGACTGCAGCTCGCAAGGAGCACAAGTTCAGTGGTTCACCAGGAGCATCCACAGCTCAAGACACACGTCCCCAGCTCAGGAATAATCATCCACAGCTCAGGACACATGTCCCCAGCTCAGGGAAAATCATCCACAGCTCAGGACACATGTCCCAGCACAGGAAAATCATCTACTGCTCAGGACACATGTCCCAGCTCAGGGAAAATCATCCACAGCTCAGGACACATGTCCCCAGCTCAGAGAAAATCATCCACAGCTCAGGAGATATGTCCCTAGCTCAGAGAAAATCATCCCACAGCTAGGACGCACGCATGTCCCCAGGTCAGGGAAAATCATCCAACGCTGAAGACACATATCCCCAGCTCAGAGAAAAATCACCCCCAGCTCAGGACACATGTCCCATCTCAGGGGAAATGCAAAAAACATTTCTGAAATCTATCGGACGAAGTGCCAGCATGCTTAGGAGGCAAACGCTGCACGCGCACTGGTGCTGGAGCTGATGACTGTACTTGTTGTCCTTGTTTACCCTCTGCCTTCAACGTTTCCCCTTCTGTTTTCCTCCAGTCCTTTCCTTTGTGTTCTTTTAAAAACAAAATTTCATCCTTTCTTTTAAAAAGAAATTACTATTGTTCACATTAGTAGTCCATTTCGTAAACACTTCCCCAAAATGATGTGAGTGTCTTTTTTTTCCCCAGAAGTGTATTCTTATTCTAGCAAGAGAGTTCACACACTAATACACCATGAATAAAGGGGGAGGACAAATAATAGACATGGAAACAAACAACACATCGGCGATAAATATAACAGCAAGTTAGATTTTGAAGACAACAGGTGAAAAATTAACTGACTGGCAGAGAGAGAGAGAGAGAGAGAGAGAGAGAGAGAGAGAGAGAGTATTAATATCACCCGTATTCTCCTGTCACCCCCCCCCCCCCCCCCCCTCCCTCCCCCATTCCCTCCCCAATGATAGTTAAGCTGCTGACACACGAGCCTTTTCGTCCGTACAGTTGAGACGAGACGTTTGAACCTGTGCGGTCCGACCAGTCAGTGTCGAACGGACGGAGTGCTTCACGATAGTTTTTTAAAACCTTCGAGTTTGATCCCACATGCCGCTTCAAAGGACTGTACAATTGAATACGAAGCTTTTTCTCGAATATTTAGATTCTTATAATTTTTGAGTTGACATTCCAAAGCGCGCATCATGGCCTTGGTACAATTCAATCAAATGTTTGGTCTCCGAATCGGGCAGTCTGACCGTCTTGCTGGACGACGCCATTTTTCCTTGTGCCATAGGTGTAGGCTCAATGCTGAGCGTTGATTGGTTGGAGGATACTAACTGTCCGTTTCGAATAGATCACGGTATATCTCGAACGGTCGGATTTAACTGGATGCCGCAGTCCGTTTGAGATGTACGTTTACTATGACAGACGCTTCGTTTGGGATCGGGTTCGACCGGTACTTCCGAAGCGTACGGGCGAGGAGGCTCGTGTATCATCAGCAGCTTTAGTATACAGCCGTGATGGGCATGTTTAGGGACAGGACCAGCGTGGGGAATTCAGCTGGTACATGTCACTGTCAACACACCACTAGCCGCAACCCCCTTCACCCCCACCCCCTACCCCCAGCAGCTGAGACAGCGCACAAGGGCAGGGGAGACCTGGTGGAGATGTAAGGGAGGCAATGTACTCACGGCGCACTGTCTTCTGCAGATTTTTGATCTTAGCCAGCAGGGAGTAGTAAATCCGGGTCAGGCGGGAGTCATAGTAGCCGCGACTTCCTCGGACGAAGGTGCCCTCCACTTGACCTCCACTCCACGTGGCCACGGCAAGGACGACGAGGGTCAAGGTCAGGAGGCAGTGAATCTGGTCAGACTCCTGCCATCGCTTTTTGGAACTGGAGCCATGGTTGCTAGGGTGAAGGCTTCTGTTAGACACAAGTATACAGCAGTGAACAGCCACAGGCAACCTGTCATGGCTGGGGGGAGGGGGGGGGGGGGGGAGGGGGGAGGCTTCTGTTAGACACATGGATACAGCAGTGAACAGCCACAGGCAACCTGTCATGGCTGGGGGGAGGGGGGGCGGGGGGGGGGGGGGGGAGGCTTCTGTTAGACACATATACAGCAGTGAACAGGCACAGGCAACGTCATGGTTTGGGAGGGGGGGGGGGGGGGGGGGGGGGAGGCTTCTGTCAGACACATGTATACAGCAATGAACAGTCACAGGCAATGTCATGGTTTGGGGGTGTGTGTGTGCTTCTGTCAGACACATGTATATAGCAGTGAACAGTCACAGGCAATTTCATGGTGGGGGGGGGGGGGGGGGGGGGGGGGGGGGGGAGGGGAGTGTGACAGATTCTGTTAGACACATGTATACATGAGTGAACAGTCACAGGCAATGTCATGGCTTGGGGGGGGGGGGGGGGGGGGACGTGTTACGGATTCTGTCAGACACATGTATACAACAATGAACAGTCACAGGTAATGTCATGGCTGAGGGGGGGGGGGGGGGGGGGGGGGGGGGGGGGACGGGTTCTGTTAGACACATGCGTACAGGAGTGAACGATCACAGGCAATAGCGTCAACACAAGGTGACAGCGATGTCACAGCCACGTGTGTGCCGTCAGCACAAGGTGACGGTGATGTAAGAGCACCATGTGTGACGTCAGCACAAGGTGACAGTGACGTCACTACACTGTGTATGACGTCAGCACAAGGTGACAGTGATGTGACAGCACTGTGTGTGACGTCAGCACAAGACGACAGTGAGGTGACAGCGCCGTGTGTGACGTCAGCACAAGGCGACAGTGATGTCACAGCACCGTGTGTGTCGTCAGCGAGACCGACAGTTGTCTTCAGACAACCAAAGTGATCAAATCTTGTGTTCAGGAAGACGAGTCACAGTAAGCAGGAAATCGAATAACTGACGAGAAAAGTCATTTATCACAAAAAATGTTGCTATGTTCGTCGTGAGTTAAACCTATTTGCAATGTTTATTATGTTTGATGATCTGTTGACATTTTAAGAGAGAGAGATAGACAGACAGACAGACAGACAGATAGATAGATAGATAGATAGATAGAGAGAGAGAGAGAGAGAGAGAGAGAGAGAGAGAGAGAGAGAGAGAGAGAGAGAGAGAGAGAGAGAGAGAGACGCTTCAGAAATTTTCATTGACATCGACTTATACAGTCTTTATGTCAAGGGGGGACAAGATCATATTTGCAGCGTCAGGAAAGAGACGGAAAAATCTGGGGAGAGAGAGAGAGAGAGAGAGAGAGAGAGAGAGAGAGAGAGAGAGAGAGAACGCAACGACCAAAAAAAAAAAGCAAGGGGGGGGGGGGGGGGGAGATCTTCAGGTCACTGGAACACACACACACACACACTCTCTCTCTCTCTCTCACGCTCTCTTACACACACACACACACACACACACACACACACACACACACACACACACACACACACACACACACACACACACTGTGATTGTAATTGATATTTTTTTTGTCAGGGCACGATTAAGCAAGGCTGCTAAGCTCAAATGTTAACCTCCGATTAATATAGTTTTTACTTGACTTCACACACACACACACACACACGCGCGCGCGCGCGTACTAAGATGGCACACTTGCGTCTGCAACACACTCTGTGGGGCAGAGAAGGGGAACGAGACAGTGGGACGAAGGAGATGTGGGGAATGGTGCCGGATGGTGGGGCGAACACAACAGTGGGAGGTGGATGTCGGTTGGCCACAGGTGGAAGATGTGGACAGACCTTTCTGTTGGCTCAGACGGACGTGGACCCGGTGCAGGATGGTGACCTGAGGGCTGCTGTGGTGATGAACGCGGAGTGAGAGCAGTGTGTCTTTGGCGCTCATCTCGTCACAGGAAGTGACGGCGTGTACAGAACACATCCTGCTCTCGCCGCATGGCTGTAGAGTGCGAGTCTTGAGCCGATGAGTGAAGTCAGTGTATTTCAGGCGGTGTGCTGACCTGTCCGAGACTTTGTAGTTGGAAAGGTGGGGGTTGGTGGACATGTCTTGAGTGGTGCTCAACTTCAGAGAGTGAAGAGGGGGGGGGGGGGGGGGGTCAACATAGGTGATGTTTTTAGTGGCCTCCCCTTTGGCAAGGGGCAAGCCGGAGAGGTGGCCGGTCTTCTTCAGGAGATGCTGTTCAATGGGGAGGGGTGGGGGCGCGGGGGGGGGGGGGGGGGGAGGGAAGGGATGGTGGAGGAAAGCCAACAGTCTGGCTGGGGAGAGTCATGCTTGGTGTCTGATTATCTGTGTGCGCATGCCTTCTGTGACTGATGGTTGTGTGCCCGTGGTTATTTCAGCGTGAAGTGTGATTTATTGTGTGTTGTTGTTACGTAGGATGTGCTTAGGCCGGTGAATGAGGTCATCGACGGAGAGGCCTGGACCCTCGTTCTTGTGAAACAAATGACGTGGACTTAACGTTTGGTGTAATGATGAGAGGCAATGGCGTCAGTTCAGATCTCAGAAAAAAAAAATCAATCAATCAAAGATTGAGATTGTAGGCACAGCCTATTCTCTCCATCGGTCCTTGCAAGCTAAATTATGCAAATGAGACACAAAACATGTAAGCCCCCCACTCCCCCTCCCACCCTCACGTAATGTACACTTAGTTCAATGGCAGTTTATATGATGATGCTTGTAAGTGTTGTTGGCGATCAGGTAATGGTAATGGTAATGTTGCGTATAGCCCAGCCGATCGCAAAGGGCCATATCAGAGCTGTCACGCGTTGAAGTTAACTCAAGTCGTTTAGAAAAAAAAAAAAGAAAAAACATTCACACAACCCTTTAAAACTCACCCTCCAAAAAAACACCGCAAATTTGGTTTAAAATCTAATCTTCGTAAAATCTTAGATCAGATGGAAAATGTTAATCTCCCTCAGAAATTCAAAGATCACATCAGATGGAACATCTCTGAACAAGGAGTTCATGGAGTCTGCCGTAAAGTGTTTATGTCTCACATCGTGCGAGTCCCAACACACTCTAAACAAAAGGATATGTTTCACTGTGAGTGGTACATGACATGAAATTCACCACGGTTCTTCTTCACATTTTAAAGATAAGAATGGGTGTAAAACGAGTGGCCTCTGTGCAAACAGTACAAAACTTTTTTTTTTCTTTACGGCCGCATCAGGAACATGGTAAAAACTCTTTCGGGTTTCGACGGATTAGTTTGTTTTTCGCATGCGAGTATGACTCCTCTTGCCAGAGGTCTTAGAGATAAGCCTGGGGGGTTGGTGTTTCAGATCACTGTGAGGGATAGACAATCTGCTCAACTTTTTTCTTTGCGGCACTCTTGGCAAATTCATCAACCATTTCCTTGCCTCGAATGCCCACATGGCTGGGAGCCCAAGCAAAAACTGTGTTATATCCATCTGATTTCAGAGAGGTGTACAGTTCGAATAGCATCAGCGGTTTAGGGTGTTTGAGGTTACGGTGATGATGACGGTGGTGATGATTATAGTAATAAACAAACTGTATCCTAAGTAGTATCCCCACTAGGTAACTAAGTAACTACTGTAATTTATAGACTTTACTAACGACGATCAAAAACTGGTTGACAAAGCTGTTTCTCTCATATCAACGAGGCATCTGTACTCTGGGACAGTGCAGCAAAGCCGTCATCACAGAAAACTCAATTCAGCGCACAAGAGAGAGCACAGCCAGAAGATATTCTACCGGACGCTTCCTTGTCAACCTCAGAAAAAACAAGGCTGAGGTCAATACACTCCTGCTGCAAACGTAAGTAGAGTTCCACAAAACTTTAATGATGTACGCGGTGCACAACAAACTGGTTCCACGGTAGCTCCAGGACGAACTACTCAGGTCATGTCAGAATGGTTCTAACAGTTATAATCTATCACGTACTAGGATCAAAGCGTTCAAAACCAATTTTGGATTTTTGAGGCCCATCCATGTAGAACTCTCTCTCTCGGCAGACCTAATAATATAATGCTCGTCACAGGTCCTCGTCCACTGTCACTCCCAGGACTCGCTATTCATGCACTTGTTCTGTACTGTTGCCCTCTAAAATCAGACTGAGACTTTATTGAAATATTTGCCATGCTTTACGTCGTCTTGGAGTGAAATATAAGAGAATTGTGATTATAGCGCTCTGACATCTTTTCAAACTTGCGTTGTCCTAGGTGCTGCGCTTGAATGGAAAGAAGTGTAATCAGGAATAGATCACACAAGTCGCTTGGTTCTGATAATGGAGATCATTGATAAACAAATAGAATAGAAGCGGTCTCAGAACAGAGCCTATGGGTACTCTAGATTGACCATGGCAGTTGATAAGAAGCTGCTATTTTGCTAAAGGCAGTACTGAGTTCTGTCGGTCAGACAGAATTCGAAGAAGGTTATTACATTCTGGTCTTAGAGATACAATGATCATTTTGTGTAGTAGTTTGTGATCGATAAGAATGAAAGCCTTCTTTCAATCAAGAAAGACAGCGCCCATTATTGTACTGAGGTCGATTGCAAATGAATTCCTATGACAGACACAGACTGGGCACTATGACATAAACACCTATCACAGACACAGACTGGGCACTATGACATAAACACCTATCACAGACACAGACTGGGCACTATAACATAAACATCTATCACAGACACAGACTGGGCACTATGACATAAACACCTATCACAGACACAGACTGGGCACTATGACATGAACACTTATCACAGACACAGACTGGGCACTATAACATAAACATCTATCACAGACACAGACTGGGCACTATGACATAAACACCTATCACAGACACAGACTGGACACTATGACATGAACACTTATCACAGACACAGACTGGGCAGTTTGACATGAACACTTATCATAGACACAGACTGGACACTATGACATGAACACTTATCACAGACACAGACTGGGCACTATGACATGAACACTTATCACAGACACAGACTGGGCACTATGACAGGAACACCTATCACAGACACAGACTGGGCACTATGACATAAACATCTATCACAGACACAGACTGGGCAGTTTTGACATGAACACCTATCACAGACACAGACTGGGCACTATGACATAAATGCTGACAGCGAAGACCTGACTGAAACGGATGGCAGTGAAGAAGTACGTTGTTCCTAAAGGTGTTGCACCAGGTGTTTGTGAACACATGCAATGGCTTTAATACTACAGACAGAAAGTAAATAGGTCTACATTGTTTAAGTCAAAGAAGCCTTGTCTTAGGCTCCGACTGGAGAGAGAGAGAGAGAGAGAGAGAGAGAGAGAGAGAGAGAGAGAGAGAGAGAGAGAGAGAGAGAGAGACAGACAGACAGACAGACAGACAGACAGACAGACAGACAGACAGACGGGTGGACAAGCAGCATGGCCACAGACTTTCGATTGGTCTGGTCAGCTGGGCAGTCACTAAACCACTGACAGATTTCACCCCCCTATCTGCAACTCTTGTCCCCCTTCCCCCTCCTTCCCCTCCCCAGCCCCCACCCTTTCCCCCACAGCCCTTAACCCTGTCTTCTATCTCCAGAACCCCTTCACACACACACACACACACACACACACACACACAGGCCGCTTTTCCTTTCATCTCGGACTAAAGCAGCAGAAGATCCGGTTCCCACGTAGCCGCAGGGCAGAGGCCTTGTGTCACCAACAGCTGGCGACCCGGACCAGTACCGCTGTCCCATAGACCACAGTGTGTTGTGTGTAAGTGTAAACATCCACAGTTATACAACTTCTCTCCCCCCCCCCCCCCCCCCACCCCTTTACCTCTCCGTGGGCCTTCTCCTGTCGGCTCCTTTCTATGAACCTTGGAGGATGTCATTCCGATGGCTCAGTGAAGGTCACAGGACAGTCAAATCAGATATCAGCCAGAGCTACTTTCATGTGAGTTTTAGAACAAAACGAATCTTCCTATTTTTTATCAGTGACTCCTTGATATTGGCATATAATGATAGTATTCATAACAATAGTAATGGAATAATAATGGGGATATTGTTACGCTTTTTCTTTAGCCAAAGTTCAGAGGACTTACACACACACCAACAGAAATGTGTCTGTTCTGTCTCACGTGTGATGAAAGCGGGCCACACAAGGGTGGACGGCACAAACGGGGAAGGACAGAGGCATGGAGACTGAGGTCCAACAACAGCAACTTCTTTTGTAGGATAATCAAGATCAAGCTGCTGGTAAACGTGCCAGAGTTTCTAAGTGAAAAATGAAGAAAAAAGGAGATCCGTTCAAAAAAGTTTGAAGTGCCCCCTCTCGTATTCTGACGTCTGTGCTCAGGCCAGTGCTGTGAAGGCAGCGGGTGTCGGTACAGCAGCCCAACACCAGGCACAGGCCACATGGCGGCCGTCAACACTGTGGGGCGTAGCAGACATTGCCAGCTCTCGCTTCTGGCAGTATCTTGCTGACCTCGTATTTCGGCTGCCATTTCAACCGCTATGTCCCCCCCCCCCCCCCCCCCCCCCCCCCCCCCCCCCCCCCAAAGCCCCGATGTCCCTCCCTTCTCTGTTCACTCCACTTTCCCACTCGCCTGTCCGTTTTTTTTTTTCCGGCCCCTTCCCCTGCCCCAGGTTTTGCCCCATGCAGGAATATCAGCAGAGAGTGTGACTGCTCTCACCTTGACAACCTCTGCTCTGTCTGCCTTTCAAGCAATGGACACCTGCCACACGAACTTGTTGCTCAGTCTTCATCTAGTTTTCCTGTATTCTCCTCCTCGGGGGTGAAACGTTCATGCCAGTGATCCAGTTCAATCAGACGTTGTGGTGTCTGTTGGTCTTTCCTTTCCGGCAGGTCACTGATTTCTCTCATGTGAGCGTCATCAACAGACTACTAGGTCATATGTTGACGCCACACACACGATGCCTCATCGTATTTGATACATCCGTTTTGTTTATGTTATCAGCACTTGTTTTCTATCATTTTGGCAATGGTGTACATGGAAAATGCATTCCTAAAATTTCACTGGACTGCAAATGAACGTGGTGGTTAAGTTCACCTACACTCTGTCCATAGTTCTCACCACACTGCTCTACGGCGGCTGTGAAACATGGACAGTTTACCAGCGTCACGCCAGGAAACTGAACCATTTCCACTGCCTCAGAAGACTCATGGGCATTAAGCGGCAAGATAAGATTCAGGACACTGAAGTCCTCACTTGTGCTGGCCTGCCTAGCATCTTCACCATCCTGATGCAGTCACAGCTTCGCTGGGCAGGTCATGTAGTTCGCTTGTTCGAGATTGATTGGCGAACTACAACAGGGAAAACGCTCTCATGGAGGCCAGAAGAAACGTTTCAAAGACAACCTCAATCTTCCCTGAAGGCCTTCAACATCAGCCATACAACATGGGAGCAGACTGCCCAGGACAGAGACGGGTGGCGATCAGTTGTCTGCAAAGGTGCAGCAGAAACCTGTGAAAGTAACAGAATTGCTGCAGTTCAGCAGCGCAAAATGATCAGGAAGACCAGTGTCAACAGATCTCCAACTGCCGCCACCATCCCCTGTCCATACTGTGATAGGTCTTTCCGGGCGCAGATCGGCCTGACCAGCCATCTACGCACTCTCCCCGACCCCAGGATGACTAGATGGTCATCGTCGTCTCGACGGACAAATAACACATGGAAAATGTATTCCTATAATTTTCATGAAAAGATCTATCGTTGCTTAAACAATAACGACTGTTAAATTTTCTCCTTTAATGTGGTTTCCCGCGCTTAATTCACCACGATGACAAATCAGTACAACCTTACTAAGTTCTTCATGTGGTCCAACTCCTCGTTCATGTACTTATTTATTCATTTGGTTTTGCTGTCGCTGTCTGACCAGGTGTGGCGATTCATGGCTTTACCTCCAGGTCGCTCATTGTGGCTCCCCGTCCGCAGCCACACCCTGGTTTGTCCTGTCGCAGCACCGGCACTCCGCAAGGAGCTGTCAGTGTCACGTGTGCTCCTCCCTCTGTGTGCTCTGTGTGATCTGTGTGATCTGTGTGCTCCGTGTGATCTGTGTGCTCTGTGTGCTCCATGTGATCTGTGTGCTCTGTGTGCTGTGTCATTTCTGCCTGGCGAGCAGTGTCATGTATCCTTGTGAGTGCTCTGTGTGATCTGTGTGATCTCTGTGTTGTTCATTTCTGCCTGGCGAGTGGTGTCATGTCTCCCTGTGTGATCTGTGTGCTCTGTTTCTCTGTGTGATCTGTGTGCTCTGTGTGATCTGTGTGCTGTTGTTGTCATTTTTGCCTGGCGAGCAGTGTCATGTCATGTCTCCCTGTGTGATATGTATGCCCGGTGTTGTCATTTTTTGCCTTGCGAGTAGTGTCATGTCTCCCTTCTTGTGTGATCTGTGTCTGCTCTGTGTGATTTGTGTGATCTGTGTGCTTTGTGTAATCTGTGTGCTTTGTGTAATCTGTGTGCTTTGTGTGTAATCTGTGTACTCTGTGTGCTCTGTGTTGTCATTTCTGCTGGCAAGTAGTGTCATGTCTCCCTGTGTGATCTGTGTGCTCTGTGTGCTCTGTGTTGTCATTTCTGCCTGGCGAGTAGTGTCAAGTCTCCCTGTGTGATATGTGTGGTCTGTGTGCTTTGTGTAATCTGTGTGATTTGTGTGCTCTGTGTGATTTGTGTAATCTGTGTGCTCTGTGTGATTTGTGTGACGTGTGTGTGCTCTGTGCTGTCATTTCTGCCTGGCGAGTAGTGTCGTAGGCAGCATTCGTTTGGAGTGACGGGCGTCTATTTGTGTCATCATGGGAGCAAGAGTTACCCTCCTTGTTCATTACTTGCTGTTCACTGTTCCCTGCGTCATTGAAGATGTCCTTTCATATCATGGTTCAATATCCATTCATTTAGTTCTTTGAATCTGCACTGCTGCTCGGTAGACATGGCTTTGAATGATCCGATATGGATGCAATGTCACATAACAACTGTTACTCAATCTGCTTGTTTTGACATGTCCTTTATATGCGCAAAAAGCATAACCTACCAAATATCAAATGAAAACTTATTTTTTCAAACAGATGATCAGTTATTCTTTGAAGCATTATTGCTTGAAATTAGAGGCAGAACAATTTCTTACTCCACGCATATAAAAAAAAAGGTATTGTATTGGGTGAACAAGAGTCTGATCGGAAAAAAAAATCTTGAAAATGATTTACAACAAGAGGACGTTCCATATTTAGAATGTTTAAAACTACAGTTAGAAGAATTAGAGAAATAAAAATTCAAGGAATATCTGTGCGCTCACGGATGCGTTGGATTGATCAAGGAGAAAAAGTGACTAAATACTTTTGTAATTTAGAAAACCGAAACTATCTAGATAAATCCATACCATTTCTTGAAACGGACGATGAAGGTGTTATCTCGGATCAAGACACTATACTTAATGAAGTAAGGCAATTTTACACAGAATTATACAAGTCTACAGGTGTAAACGATATTAACATTCCGGATGTGTGTCCAAATGCTACTATTTTATCCAATGAAGATAGTGAAGCATAGAAGGATTAATTACCTTTGAAGAGGCTACTAAAGCATTAAAAACATGAAAAATGGTGAGAGCCCAGCTCCTGATGGATTTACAGCGGAGTTTTTTTTTAAAAAATTCTTCTTTCTTGATATTGGCATATTCTTAGTATGGTCTATCAATGAGAGTTTTGAAAAAGGACAAATGTCTATAACACAGAGACAGGGTTCCATCACCTGTATTCCCAAAGAAGGAAAACCAAAGAGATTCATCAAAAAACTGGCGACCTCTCTCCCTTTTAAACACTACCTATAAGATTGCCTCAGCGTGTATTGCTAACTGGCTAAAAGATGTTTTACCAAATATTATTTATGAGTGTCAGAAAGGTTTTCTAAAAGGACGTTTTATTGGGGAAAAACATCATTTGCTTTATGATACCTTGTTATATGTGGAAAAAGAAAATATGCCGGGAATGCTATTATCTATTGATTTTGAAAAGGCATTTGACAGTGTTTCCTGGTCCTTTCTTTTGAAATGTTTACATCTTTTTTTTAACTTTGGTTCGGATATGACACAGTGGATAAAAAACCTTTTATTGCAATACAACCACCTGTGTTTCGGGGAATGGTCAGTATTCACCCTGGTTTAAGATCGAAAGGGGGGTCAGACAGGGAGATCCGTCTTCGCCTTATTTGTACTTAATATGTGCAGAAATTTCATCACTTTTGATCCGTAAAAATGAAAATATTAAAGGTATCAAAACAAAAGAAAAAGAAAATTTACTGTCACAGTTTGCCGATGACACAGCTTTATATCTTGATGGTTCTGAAAGATCCTTCAATGAAACCATAAGTGTGCTCACAAAATTCTCACATATCTTGGGTCTAAAAATAAACTTTGATAAAACTCAAATTACCTGGATAGGAAGTGGGAGAAAATGTGGCATTCAATATATGAGGGACAAAAATTTTGTGTGGGATCCAGGTACTTTTAAAATTCTTGGTTTTAAATTTTCTACTAACACAGATAGCATTGTACGTATCAATTATGACGATAAACTCTTAGCAATAAGAAAAATTCTAACATCATGGAAGAAACGGCAAATCACCCCTTTTGGCAAAATAACAGTTATCAAGACTTCAGTATTTTCAAAAATTGTCCATCTCCTGATCAACCTGCCGGACCCCCTGGGTAATTTCATTACATCCCTAGAAAGGGAATTATACACCCTTTTTATGGAATGGAAAGAGGGGTAAAATTAAAAAGTCAGTAATTGAAAAAGAATACAGTGCTGGTGTGGCTTAAAAATGCTTAACGTTAGAAATTTTATGTCTTCCATGAAAATCAGTTGGTTACGAAGACTCTTTTGTGATGATGGCGATTGGAAAATGTTTACTCTAAATATGTTTCCTATGTTCGATGATGTGCGATATTTGGGAGCAGAATTTGTAAATATTGTTATGCAGAATGTTCAGAATCCATTTTGGAAAGATGTTTTAGGACATTATGAAAAATTGTGTTTGAAATGTAAGCCTTTCTCTGTTCATGATTTTATGTCAGAATGTATCCATTACAATGTGAATATCATAAGAAATAAAAAAAGCTACATTTGTGCAAGAATGGTATAACTACAATATCTTTTTTGTAAGGCAATTAATGAATGAGGATGGCAATTTCATGTCACACAGAGAGTTTCTGACAAGTTTTCCAGGAATCAGAATTAATTTTCTTTTGTATGAAGGTATTCTCGGTGCTGTATCGTTCTTATGGCAGGAAATTAAATTTTGTCTTCACCAACAGATATAAATTCTTTGATCAGAAAGTACGTTTTTTTTTTTATCAGAAAAGGTAATAAATATGTACAAAATATTTTGAATGATATAACAATACTATACCTACTTGTGTCACTAAATGGAATAATCTTTTTGAGAATCTAAACTGGAAATTGATCTTTTCTCACTACTTTAAAACCACAACAGATGTCCAGCTGAGATGGTTTCAGACTAGACTTCTACATAGGCTGCCCCCAACTCAAAGATACTTATTTATGTGTAAAATCTCTGATTCTCCTATTTGCAACTTTTGTAATCAAGAAGAACAAACCATTCTTCATGTGATGCATGACTGTATTGTTGTTAAACATTTTTGGAATGATTTTGAAAATACGTTCAAAGACAAACGCCAACATTGTCATAATATAAACATAAACAAGGAATTTGTTCTATTTGGGGTCAAAGTAGATATAAAAACAGATAAGTAATGGGACCTCATTCTTCTGTTAGCTAAATTCTACATTTTACACATGTAAACCTGGAGATGTCCATCCTACCTTGTTGACTTTTGTTGCAATTTGAAAAAAATAGATATAACATTGAAAAATATTTAGCTGTTAAAAATCATAATGTAAGACAGTTTGAAGAAACTTGGTTCCCATATCTTACAGTAATTCCTTGATTGCCTTCTTTCTCCCATTCCACAAATTTCTATTTTATTACACGAGTGTCACCAATAGTTCTTCAGTCTTGTATGCACATGTATCATCTATTGGATAGGGTAATTGCCTGTTACCCATGGCTTTCGAGCCGGTTGCAATTTTTTTTTAAATATGACTCCCAAATACGAAAGTGTATGCACATGTTGCCTATTGCTGCACAGTGTGTGCAATATGATGTATGTTGTCACTGATGTAAAAGTACAAACTGTATCTTTATTTACTTAGTTTGATTTTCTCATCCTCGTTTCATTTTTTCTTGCAAATATGGCAGAAATTATAACCCACACAGAAATGGGAGGGAGGGAGGGGAAAGTGTGTGTAATATTTAAGAGTGCTGTCATTCATCACGTGTGTACGTGAATACAGATATATGTATGGGGGATGGGGGGGAAGGAAGGGTGTGTTTTTTTCCTTCTTTTTTTTTTGTTTTTGTTTTGTTTCTTTTGTGTTTCTTTTTCTTTCCTTCCCCCATATACAACTTATGAAGGAAATGCGTATGTCTCGGTGTGAAGTTGTACACGTCTTGTAAAAAAACAAAAATTGTTCAATAAAAAAGCATAACCTGTAATAATCACATTTTGTTCGAGACATATGATATTTTCAGCATTGAATAAGAAGATGAAAATAGTAGTCGGAGGTTTACTGTCCTTACCACAAGGCGACATCTTTTTAAAGGAGATGGCGAGAAGGAAGGAGCCAGACACACACATGCGCGCGCGCGCGCGCGCACACACACACACACACACACACACACACACACACACACACACACACAGAGAGAGAGAGAGAGAGAGAGAGAGAGAGAGAGAGAGAGAGAGAGAGAGAGAGAGAGAGAGAGAGAGAATCAAACTGGAGAGATAGCATAGAATCTGTTTGTTTACACACGCATGAAATCCAAAAAGTAGGATATATTTGTATGTGATGCACACTCATCTGAGGAGTAAGGTGTGTAAACCATTCCCGATGTTGTAGAAAATGCCATTACATCAGACTGGGAAAGCTTATACTTACTGCTGCAGTTGGTGCCGTAAGTTGTCAAATGCCTGGACCACGTCAATGTCCACGGAGCTTAAAGAAGGAGAAGTGTTTCACGCAGCCTTGGGATGGAGCTATGTTTTGCCTGTGTGCCTACAGCTGCTTTATAGCGGGACGAACTCGGACGTTCTGCTTTGTGACGAGAGCTGGTGGCCAATCTTTGAGCAAGATCAGGGCGTTTGTGAACAGTGCTCCAGGCACACACCACGCCCACGTTAGTTTATTTGACTCTCTCTCTCTCTCTCTCTCTCTCTCTCTCTCTCTCTCTCTCTCTCTCTCTCTCTCTCTCTCTCATAAGCCGCGGGCGACTGATCATAATCTGATATACTGGAATGACTCAAAGAACTAGAAAATGCATTCCAAAGCAGTGTCCCAGCCCGTGATGATGAATTGACCATCAATCAGAACAAACCAGTGACTGGAGAGTCTACAAGAAACATCAATCAGAACAAATCCGAGACGAAGAGAAATGGACAGTTCAAAGATAGTTTGGCCGTTGGTGTGGATGACACGTTACACATAGCATGCACGTCACCCGAAGTTGGAGTATGGCTGCCTTAATGGCGGGATGAAAAAAAACGGTCATACACACAAAACTCCACTCCCTACACAGGGGGTGTCCGCAGGAGTATCAGCCTGCGTACGTAGAAGAAGAAGAAGACGACGAAGAAGAAAAAATAAACATTAATCAGACCAAATCAGAGACAAAGAGAAATGGACAGTTCACAAATGAACATCAATCAGAACAAATCAGAGACAAAGAGAAATGGACAGTTCACAAATAAACATCAACCAGACCAAGACAGGTCGTGGAGAAAACTGGACAGTCCGTCAATTGAACATGAACCAGAAAAAAAGAAGAGAGAGCAGAGAGAAATAAACAATCCGCCATTTGAACATGAACCAGAAAAAAAAGACAGAGAGAGAGCAGAGGGAGATAAATAAACAATCCGCAATTTGAACATAAACCAGACAAAGACAGAGCAGCGAGACATGGACGGTGGTCCAGTGACGTAACATCCAAGGAGGAGTAAAAGAAGACAAGAGCGGGGCAGCAGGCAGGTAGTCTCTGACACGCTGAAGAAGCTGACCAGATTCCAGCCACCTAGGGCTATAGCTATAGAGGACAGGAATGGTTCTCCGCACACAGAACAAGCAGATGTCCCTGGAATGTGCACTGTTGCCAATACCGCAAGGAAACCTGAACTGAGTATTGCCAGTAAGTGTGAAGAAGAAGTGTACAAGTGCTAATTGAAGCCAGACATCAGTATACTGGACCATGCTATCAACATCAATAGCAAATCCGGATCCATTCCATGCCAGGCAAAGTGGAAGCTGATGCCTGCACATTTCACTAGGCAAGTCACTAGGGGTTAATATCGTGCCTGCAGTAGGCCGGATGTCATGATTGCTTTGTCAGAAAAGGCGACACAGTAGTTCCAAATAGACGCAGTCCATAGTAACAGCCGCTGCTACCGTG
>JADBJO010001734.1:362500-370000 GCA_016801955.1 Conus betulinus
ACCTTACCTTACCCTACGGCAGACACAGGCACGTGACTGCGCTTCGTCTACAGCCCAGCCTCACACACTGACCACAGCAGGGCTGGGAAGGCAACGGACACAGGCGCTTGCGCACATAGTTTACGCTCTCGCGAAGATGTGCATGCGTGCATGCACGCACATGAGTTTACACACGCTCGCAAACTCGAGAACGAAAGACATTTCTTCATTTGACGTTCGTATGGTAACCATCATTTCTGAGTAACTGGGATTCCGGCCGTCTTCCTCTGTGTGTGTGCGTGCGCGCGCGTGTGTGTATGTGTATGTGACTGTAACCCAACGACGAAACTCTAGGCACAATGACTTCAACTGGAAACGATCACTTCGTTACATCTGCAGACCCAGCGTAAATGCGCGGCGCACGTGCATGTTCACCCACGCACTCGCTCTCTGTGTGTGTGTGTGTGTGTGTGTGTGTGTTCCGCGATATGTAATGCTTGTTAAGGACTGTGAGGAGGGGGGGGGGGGGGGGGGGGCATGGCTGCAATCCACAGTGACGTGTGTCACGGGGAAGGTGCAGACCACAACTGTTGTTGGCATCTTCCTCCCCGCTGAACTCTGATCAACCCCGTTTCCTCTCCACATTTCATCATGGAACTTTAAAGCATTTTTTTGTGTTAGACGGCAGGTGGGTCCGAAATGGGTGGAGGCGGAGGAGAGAGGTGGTGATAGTGGGGGGGGGTCGGGGGGGGGGGGGGGTGAAGAAAGGAAATGAATGAAGCAGAGCCATTTCCAGGTCACAGCTGCCTGGCAAGTGGCCGCCAACACTGAAGAGACTCTGTTTTTTTTTTTCCGTTTATACTTCTGTTTAATCTATTTCCCAACGTGACCAGGAAGATGGACATAGGACAAGGAAGAAGAGAGGTATGAAATGGGAATGTATAGACATTCCTCCCCCTGGACTGTGTAGATAGCATACCATGGCGATGTGCATGTCAGCTGTCAGTGAAGTTACCGCCCTGCAAGGTCAAGCTTCACCGTTCTCGAGAGAGAGAGAGAGAGAGAGAGAGAGAGAGAGAGAGGGGGGGGGTGGGGTGGGGGGGGTGGTACGTGTGGAAAAAAATAGCAGAGCAGAATTTGAATCCATCCCATTGAGACCTGTTGGTCTTTTAGACAACATTCGTCTCGGTCTTGAGGATTGAGAGGATTCTAAACTTACGCTCAATAAGTAGACTATTTAAACTTCCGACACACTCTTATTTCATTTGAAAACAAACGGTCCACGTGTCGGGCAACGTGACTGGTTGAAATGTGAAAGCTTCTTCCGATTGGTTATTTACATTGGCTTGGGATGAGGGCAGACGGAAGGGGAAGGGGAAGGAATGAGGAGGGGGTAACATAGGCTCTCTGTGGCTACACCAACAATGAACGTGAACACCTTCGCTTTTTTTTTCCCCTCAGCACTGTCACATGGTTTGCACGTGAGACGCGTTCGTGCTCCACGCACGGCTGACCCGCGCAACTGCAATGGCCGGAGACGCAGCCAACCGTCTTTTTTTCTTTCCCAAGGCGTTTGGGTGTCGTCAGTGAGTCACATATGTAGATGGCTGTGTCGGTGTGTGTGATGTGGTGAGTGTTGGGCTGCTGGCACCTCGTTGTGGATGTTCTCGTCAGTAAAACGAGGTAAGTTTCAGCGTGACTTTGGTCGTTGTCTCCCGTTTCTAACGTTAGCTTTTCGGTCCTCTACACACACACACACACTGCGTGAGGTGACAGTGCGTTGTCGTTTTCGGCTATGGCTCAATGGAGCCTCATCCTTTGTTCTTAAATGGTTCATTTCTCGGTTTCTCTCCGTGTGTTTGCGGCACAATGAAACAAATCCTTCAAGAACAATTTTGCGGGATGGTGATCAATTTTGTGACATTTATTTTTGTTTGTTGTGGGCTGTCTTCTGTACATTTTTTTTTCGTTGCAGGAAGCACATTTGATTAATCCGCAATGAAAACTAGAGGAGCGCAGCGACAGATCAACAGACTAGGGAAAGAATGGCGCGATGGGGTACATGGGGGGATGGGAAGAGACTGGAAGTTGTGTAGGTGGAGGGGGGGGGGGGAGGCGACCAATGTGCTGAGAGTAGTGTGTGGGTGGGTGGAGGGGGGGGGGGGGGGGGGGGGCTTATGTGCTAAGAGTCAGCCAAGCGCAGATGGAAATGCGGCAGTATCTTCATGTCACGGACGTCTGACAGCTTCAGTGCGCACACTGACAAAGGACAGATTGCCTTCCGAGCTCCCTCTCATCTTCTCCCCCTTACGTAACCCCCCCCCCCCCCCCCCCACACACACACACACACATGCATCCCCTTCTTCCGCCCAAACACTTTGTTCATAAATCGGGGTCTTTAAAAAAAGCTGTAGGAGCTATTGAGAACAAGTAAACACGATGCCGACAGATTTCAGAACATCAACTTATAAGTAGTGGTAGTAATAGTAGTAGTAGTGTAAAGTAGTAGTAGTGTAGGCCTAGCAGTCTTTTTTGGGGCCTCTTTCAATATCGAGATTGCTCTTGCGCACAGTATTAAATATTAAATTGGAAAAACTCATGACATTTTGGTTCACTGTCCACAAGATTTGTTATGTATTAGTGTGTCTGAGCATATATTGAAACTGAAGAGGGAAATGTATTCAGTTTCTCTGCTATTCGGCTAGCAAGGGAGTTTTTTTTTTTTCTTGAATTAGAATTACCGTGGCTCATTAGTATTTTCATGTCAGAATTTCTTGTTTTATCATAATCTGTTAATCGAAAAAAATTCTGCTTATATTTGTCATTCAGACCTCAGAAAATGTTTCAAGTATCAATTGAATGTCTTAATGTTTTTCTTTTAATGAGTGAAGGCTAAGGTTCTGAAGTCTTCCGTCATAATTCACTCCTTTACATTCTTTCAACATTGTAGCAGCTCCTCCTTCAACCCTTTCTTTGGACACAGGGAGTCTTTTCAGGCACGCATACACAATCTGCATAATCTACCTGAAGTCTAATTCTTTGTAAAGTCTTAGAAATAATCGTTTTTGGCAGAAAGCAGCTCAAAGCATCAGTTAAAAAACTTCCTGGCTTTTGGTTACTGTCTGTTCTAGGAGCAGCGCGGATGCTGACAGACATGTTGTGTAGGAGGGGTTACAAATGGAAAGGTTTCCAGCAGCCTCTCTGAACTGTGCGGCAGAACGCTCACTTCCTCTTTTCTCTCCACCACCCTCCCTCCACCCTTCCCATCTCTCTCAGTTATGCATATACCTAGAATGTCTTTTCATGGTTTGCCCCCCCCCCCCCCCCCCCCCCCCCCCCCCATCCGAATGTTACTGTTTTTCTATGAATTGCTGCTCCTCTCTCTCTGTCTGCCTGTCTGTCTGTCTGTCTGTCTGTCTGTCTGTCTGTCTGCCTGCCTGTCTGTCTGTTATGCATATACCTAGTGCCGTGTTCTTTTGATATTTTACCACCCCCCTCTTCCGATTGTTACTTTCTCTTTGTATTGCTGCCGATGCCGCTCCTCTGTCTGTCTCTCTGTCTGTTATGCTGTTCCTAGAATGTGTCTTTTAATGGTTTGCCTCCCACCCCCTTTCCGAATGTTGCTGTTTTCTTTGTATTGCTACTACTGTTGCTCCTGTCAATGTCTCTCTGTCTGTCTGGCTGGCTGGCTGGCTGGCTGGCTGGCTGTCTGTCTGTCTGTCTCTCTCTCTCTCTCTCTCTCTCTCTCTCTCTCTCTCTCGGAGGCATCTGGTTCGACCGTATTCTAGAGTTCTCCTCTCCGTTCAGTTCTCTTTGTGGCTTCAGGTACCGAGTTCCCCACTATGAAGTTACAGGTACCGTGTTCCCCTCTATGTAGTTACAGGTACCGTGTTCCCCCTCTATGTAGTTACAGGTACCATGTTCCCTTCTATATAGTTACAGGTACCGTGTTCCCCTCTATATAGTTACAGGTGCCGTGTTCCACTCTATGTAGGGGCAGTACCGTGTTCCACTCTGTGTAGTTACAGGTGCCGTGTTTCCCCCTATGTAGGGGCAGGTACCGTGTGTTCCCCTCTATGTAGTTACAGGTACCGTGTTTCCCTCTGTGTAGATACAGGTGTGTTCCCCTGTATGTAGTTACAGGTACCGTGTTCCCCTCTATGTAGTTACAGGTACGTGTTCCCCTCTATGTAGGGACAGGTGCCGTGTTCCCCTCTATGTAGGGGCAGGTACCGTGTTCCCCTCTGTGTAGTTACAGGTACCGTGTTCCCCTCTATGTAGTTACAGGTACCGTGTTCCCCTCTATGTAGGGACAGAGGCCGTGTTCCCCTCTATGTAGGGGCAGGTACCGTGTGTTCCCCTCTATATAGGGACAGGTGCTGTGTTCCCCTCTGTGTAGTTACAGGTACCGTGTTCCCCTCTATGTAGTTACAGGTACTGTGTTCCCCTCTATGTAGTTACAGGTACTGTGTTCCCCTCTATGCAGTTACAGGTACCGTGTTCCCCTCCATGTAGGGACAGGTGCCGTGTTCCCCTCTATGTAGGGGCAGGTACCGTGTTCCCCTCTATATAGGGACAGGTACCGTATTCCCCTTAGGTACCGTGTTCCCCTCTATGTACGGGTAGGTACTGTGTTCCCCTCTGTGTAGTTACAGCTACCTTGTTCCCCTCTATGTAGTTACACGTACGGTGGTGTCCCCTCTATGTAGGGCAGGTGCCGTGTTCCTCTCTATGTAGGGGCAGCTACCGTGTTTCCCTCTATATAGGGAAAGGTACCGTGTTCCCCTGTATGTAGTTACAGGTACCATGTTCGCCTCTATGTAGTTACAGGTACTGTGTTCCCCTCTATGTAGTTACACGTACTGTTTCCCGTAATGTAGGGACAGGTATCCTGTTCCCCTCTATGTAGTTACAGGGGCCATGTTCCCCTCTATGTAGTTACAGGTATCGTGTTCCCCCCTATGTAGGGATAGGTACCGTGTTCCCCTCTATGTAAGGGCAGGTACTGTGTTCCCCACTATGTAGTTACAAGTACCGTGTTCTCTATGTAGTTACAGGTACCGTGTTCCCTTCTATGTAGTTACGGGTACCACGTTCCCCTCTGTGTAGTTACAGGTACTGTGTTCCCCTCTGTGTAGTTACAGGTACGTGTTCCCCTCTGTGTAGTTACAGGTACCATGTTCCCCTCTATGTAGGGACAGGTGCCGTGTTTCCCTCTCTGTAGTTACAGGTACCGTGTTCCCCTGTATGTAGGGACAGGTACCGTGTTCCCCTGTATGTAGGGACAGGTACCGTGTTCCCCTCTATGTAGGGACAGGTACCGTGTTCCCCTCTATGTAGGGACAGATTCCGCGTTCGCCTCTATGTAGTTACAGGTACGGTGTTCCCCTCTATGTAGTTACAGGTACCGTGTTCCCCTCTATGTAGGGACAGGTACCGTGTGTTCCCCTCTATGTAGTGATAGGTACCGTGTTTCCTGTATGTAGTTACAGGTACGGGTTCCCCTCTATGTAGTTACAGGTACCGTGTTCCCCTCTATGTAGGGACAGGTCCCGTGTTCCCTCTATGTAGTGATAGGTACCGTGTTTCCTCTATGTAGTTACAGGTACCGTGTTCCCCTCTATGTAGTGACAGGTACCGTGTTGCCCTCTATGTAGTTACAGGTACCGTGTTCCCCTGTATGTAGTTACAGGTACCATGTTCCCCTCTATGTAGTGACAGGTACCGTGTTGCCCTCTATGTAGTTACAGGTACCGTGTTCCCCTGTATGTAGTTACAGGTACCATGTTCCCCTCTATGTAGGGACAGGTACCGTGTTCCCCTCTATGTAGGGACAAGTCCAGTTGTCGATTATGTGGTTTCATGTCAAATTCTCCATTATGTGGTTTCATGTCAAATTCTCCATTATGTGGTTTCATGTCAAATTCTTCGTTATGTGGTTTCATGTCAAATTCTTCGTTATGTGGTTTCATGACAAATTCTTCATTAAGTGGTTTCAGATCTGATTCTTCATTATGTGGTATCGGGTCAAATTCTCCATTATGTGGTATCGGATCATATTCTCTATTTTGTGGTATCAGGTCCGACGAGAACCCTCTCCCACTTTCCTCCATCCCGCTCATCGGCAAGTACCTGCTCTTCATCATGATCGTCGTCACCGCCTCCATCTTCCTCACCGTCTGCACGCTGCACATCAACTTCAAGACGCCGACGACGGACCAGATGTCGCCCTGGGTGAAGCGCATCTTCACGGAGATCCTGCCCCGTGCCCTGCTGATGAAGCGGCCGGAGTTGGAGAGCCAGGGCACTAAGATGGGCACGGCCCTCGGCCACCGCACGCCCGTCAGTCGGGAGGCTCAGCATCTGCCCCCGGAAGGGGACTGGGGGGCCTACGAGAACCTGCGTCAACGCAACAAGTCGGGAGAGTCCGTGGCATCGTTCAAAGGGGTCCACACAGTTCCCACCAGAGGTGGTGGATGCTCTTAAGGGGGTTTGATTCATCGCCAACCATCTGCGGCAGAGCGACAAGGAGCTGGCGGTAAGCTCTGTGTGTGTGTGTGTGTGTGTGTGTGTGTGTGTGTGTGTGTGTGTGTGTGTGTGTTTTCTGTGCGTCTTATGTGTGTTTCTATAGTTATCTGTCTATCTGAAAGTGATACCATACCTTCACTTATACAAGAGAGGGCGGTTAAGGACTCCAGTGTATGTTTTAATCATCCGTTACTGTTCTACTAGAACTTAACAGCATCAAGGTCAACAACAGCAAGAAGAATGACTAGAAGAGAAAAGGAATAAAGAGAACAGATTATATCTATATGTATTGGCCTGATAAGACCTACAGGTAGCGGTGTAAATATGATAAAATCTGACAGTGTTCCAAGCAATCAAACATTTGAAGTGGAGGATTTTAATAAATCGGTTTGTACACGTTGTATAAATATGATTTCTTGAGAAATCTTAAAAAGTACTAATCACAAGACAAAGCACGACGCGTTTCGACCTTTTCATGCAAGATAACACTCAGGACAATGAAAAGGGAGAACGAACAATCGCTTGTCTAAATCGGCGCAAGATGGGCGTCGTGCTTTGTCTGATGATTGATTAGTCCGTGTTGAGAGTGATTTCAAACTTGTGATTGGTTTGTCCGTGTTGGTTGGCGGAGTGATTTCAAACTTGATTGGTTTGTCCGTGTTGGTTGGCGGAGTGATTTCATACACATTTTAAGATTTGTTTAGATTTCCGCCTGCAGTCGTCTCCCTTTGCTATAACTATGAGTTCCCGAGTTACATGAAGAGGACTGGCAGAGCTTACACTGTGCTGATGCCAGTGTGACTAGTTTTACAGCTGGCGTTGATGCCATGCTTGCATAGACTATTGACACACCGCTCTCTTCTGTGTAGGCTAATGGTGATGGGACAATGCTTTAAATACCGTTTATTTATTCATCCGTGGTCGGTAGAGAGTTGTCGCGCTCAGTTCAGCTGCTCGTCAGTGCGACGTTAGCGTGAGAAAGGTCGTGCTATA
>JADBJO010001734.1:372500-384622 GCA_016801955.1 Conus betulinus
GGGGGGGGGGGGAGGGGCTGTGTTAGTACACACTGTGTGGACAGTGGACATTGTGTGATGGTTGGGGGGACATGGGGGGGGGGGGGTGTGTGTGTTAGGACACACTGTGGACAGTGGACAATGTGTGATAGTTGGGGGACATGTGTGGGGTGGTGTGTGTAGGACACACTGTGGACAGTGGACATTGTGTGATGGTTGGGGGACATGTGTGGGGTGTGTGTGTGTTAGGACACACTGTGGACAGTGGACATTGTGTGATGGTTTTGGGGGACATGGGTGGGGTGTGTGTGTTAGGACACACTGTGGACAGTGGACAATGTGTGATAGTTGGGGGACATGTGTGGGGTGTGTGTGTTAGGACACACTGTGGACAGTGGACATTGTGTGATGGTTGGGGGACATGGGGGGGGTGAGGGGGGCTGTTGTAGGACTCACTGTGGACAGTGGACATTGTGAGATGGTTAGGGGACATGGGGGGGGGGGGGGGGGGGGGGGGGGAGGGTGCTGTGTTAGTGACACACTGTGGAAAGTGGACATTGTGTGATTGTTGGGGACGGGGGGGGGGGGGGGGGGGGGTGCTGTGTTACGACACACTATGTGTGGAAAGTTGATATTGTGTGATGGTTGGGGGACATGGGGGGGGGGGGGGGGCTGTGTAGGACATTGTGTGGACAGTAGACATTGTGTGATGGTTTGGGGACATGGGGGGGAGGGGGGGGGGGGGGGTGTTAGGACACACTGTGGACAGCGGACATTGTGTGATTGTGGGGGGGGGGGGGGGGTGGGGGTGCTGATGTAAGACACACTGTGGACAGTGAACATTGTATGATGGTTGGGGGACATCGGGGGGGGGGGGGGGGGGGCTGTTGTAAGGCACACTGTGGACAGTGGTCATTGTGTGATGGTTGGGGGACATGGGTGGGGGTGGGGGGTGCTGTGTTAGGACACACTGTGGACAGTGGACATTGTATGATGGTTGGGGGACATGGGGAGGGGGGGGGGGAGAGGCTGTTGTAGGACACACTATGTGGACAGTGGACATTGTGTGATGGTTTGGGGACATTGGGGGGGGGGGGGGGGGGGGGGTCTGTGTTAGGAAACAATGGACACAATGTGGACAGTGGACATTGTATGATGGTTGGAGCACGGGGGTGGGGGGGGGGGGGTGTGCAGGGGCCTTTTGTAGGACACACTGTGGGCAGTGGACATCGTATGATGGTTGGGGGACATGTGGGGGGGGGGGGGGGGGGGTGCGCAGTATTAGGACACACTATGTGGACAGTAGACACTGTGTGATGGTTAGGGGGCATGGAGGGGGGGGGGGGGGGGGGGGGGGGGGGATGGGTGGTGCTGTGTTAGGACGCGCAGTGGACATTGTGTGATGGTTGGGGCCGATGTAAGACATACTGTGGACAGAGGACATAGTGTGTGTGAATCAGACAGCATGTAGTAAAGACGTAGAAGCATTGCTCTGTCTTCCGAGTTGACTGAAGCGAGAACGAAACATGGTGTCAGAATTGTGGACAGAACCTTGGAGGAAGGAAAGAAATCTGAATTGAAGACGACGATAGAAGTTGAAAAACACGGAAGACGAACAAGAAGAAAGAGGAGCCAGACGACGGCATGCCAAGATTCCTCTGCCCCCTAAACTGGAGGTGAAGGGAGGAAATCTTCAGAGTAACTGGGGAAAGTTCAAGAGGCTGTGGGACAGCTACGAAATCGTCACGAATCAGAATGAAGAAGATCCAAAGTACAGGACAGCAGTTTTTCCTTTCATGCATTGGTCTAGATGCTCTGGACATCTATGAAGGTTTGTCATTTGCTGATGAAACTGAAAGAAATGACATAGACACAGTTCTCAGAAAATTCGAAGAATACTGTGTGGGCTCCACCAATGAAACTTACGAAGCGTTCATGTTCAATCGCCGACATCAGGCAGCGGGAGAGTCCATGGAAGAGTTTGTGGCAGACCTGAGGAGACTGGTGAAGACCTGCAATTATGGTCCACAGGAAGACAGACTGCTGAGAGACCAAATCGTGTTGGGCGTGCGTGACGAGACTCTGCGATCAAAAACTACTGGAGGTGAGAAAGCTGACATTGACAGCGTGTGTTGATATGTGCAGAGCGCATGAAACGAGTCGGCAACAAACCCTTCAAATGACGAGAAAGCCCCAGGATGCGCAGTAAGTCCAAGCATTTCGACAAAAGAGAACAACTAAAACAAGAAGCAAACGAAGCAATTCAGAGACCAGAGTGAAATGCGGATATTGTGGTGGAAATCATCCAAGAGGAAAAGACAAATGTCCTGCATTGGGAAAAAAAATGCAAAGCCTGTGGGGCATATAATCATTTTGCACTGTGCTGCAAAACACCTAGGCAGTTTCAGAAGAAAACTAGAATTCGATACATCGAAGAAGAAGAGACAGACACAGAAAGTGGAAATGAAATTCTCACGATTGATGACAGGACCAGCAAAAAAGAGAAAAAACATACGAGCAAAATGCTGATAAACGAAATGCCGGCAAGATTCCTTCTTGATACAGGAGCAACAACAAACGTAATGTCTGAGAGCCTGTACATCGAAGTTACTGGAGATGAAAGATGCTTTGACCTGCAGGAGACGAAAAAGAAACTTGTGATGTTCAACGGGACTGAAATGAAGCCTGTTGGGGAGATATAGTGTTGCGAGTGACGAATCCCAAGAACAGAAAGAGGTACAAGGTCAACTTCGTAATCACCAAAACAGACTGTAAGCCAGTACTGGGACTGAAAGCTGTGCAATACATGCAGATGTTGACAATCAACGAAGAGAACATTGCAACAATATCAGCAGATCAGAAAGCTGAAGAGGCAAACGCAACGGATATACTCACAAGATACAGAGATGTGTTTGAAGGAGAAGGAAAATTAGAAGGAAAAACTCCATCTGGGAAACCGATCCCAGCACTGCACCAGTGAAGATGCTTTGCAGAAAGTGGCCGATAGCAGTCCAAGAGAAGGTGAAGAACGAGCTGAAAAGGTTGGAGGAAAATTGGATGTTGTGACCAAAGTAGACACCCCAACGGAGTGGATCAGCAGCTTGGGCAACAAAGGGCAACGGGAAGGTCGGACTGTGCATTGATCCCAAGCCACTAAACAAAGTCCTAGAGAGAAACGAATACCCCATTCCAACTGTTGATGACGTTCTGCCACTCCTCCAGGATGCCAAATATTTCACACACTTGGATGCCAGAAACGGGTTTTGGCACGTGGTTCTGGACAAAGACAGCAGTTACCTAACGACCTTTGAGACTCCTTTTGGCAAGTATCGGTGGAAACGGATGCCCTCTGGAATTTCACTGGCCCCAGAAGAATTCCAGAGGAGGATTGACACGGCTTTGGCAGGACTGCCAGGCTGTTAGGACACACAGTAGACATTGTGTGATGGTTGGGGAACATGGGGGGGGGGGGGGGGGGGGGGCTGCTGTAGGACACACTGTGGACAGTGGACATTGTGTGATGGTTATGGGACATGGTGGGGGGGGGGGGGGGCTCTGTGAGGACACAGTATGTGGACAGTGGACATTGTGTGATGGTTTGAGGACATGGGGGTGGGGGTGGGGGGCTGTTGTAGGAGACACTGTGGACAGTGGACATCGTGTGATGGTTGGGGGACATGGGGGCTGTGTTAGGACACACTATGTGGACAGTGGACATTTATGATGGTTGGGGGACATGCGGCGGCGGGGGGGGGGGGGGGGGGGGGGGGGCTTGTGTAGGACACACCGTGGACAGTGGACACAGTGTGATGGTTGGGGGAGGGGGGGAGCTGTTGTAGGACACACTGTGGACAGTGGTCATCGTATGATGGTTGGGGGACAAGGGGAGGGGGGGGGGGGCTTGTGTAGGATACATGTGGACAGTGAACATTGTGTAGTGGTTGGGGGGCATGGGGGGAGAGGGGGGGGGGGCTGTGTTTGGACACACTGTGGACAGTGGACATCGTGTGATAGTTGAGGGACATGGGGGGGGGGGGGGGGGGGGAGCTGTGTTAGGACACACTATATGGACAGTGGACATTGTGTGATGGTTGGGGGTCATGGAGGGAGGGGGGGTGTGTGTGTGCTGTGTTAGGACAAAACAGTGGACATTATGTGATGGTTGGGCGACATGGGGGGGGGGGGGGGGGGTAGGACACACCGTGGACTATGGATATCGTATGGTGGTTGGGGGACAAAGGGGGTGGGGGTGGGGAGGGCTGTTGTAGGACACACTGTGGGACAGTGGACATTGTGTGATGGTTTGAGGACATTGGGGGGGGGGGGGGGGGGGGGGAGGGCTGTTGTAGGACACACCGTGGACAGTGGATATCGTATGGTGGTTGGGGGACACTCGGGGGGGGGGGGGGGGGGGGGGGGGGCTTGTGTAGGACACTGTGGACAGTGGACATCATGTGGGGGGTGTTAGGACACACCCTGTTGACTGTGGATATGTGTGATGGGGATGGGGGGGGGGGGGGGGGGGGCTGTGTTAGGACACACCCTGTTGACTGTGGATATTGTGTGATGGGGAAGGGGGGGGGGGGGGCTGTGTTAGGACACACCCTGTTGACTGTGGATATTGTGTGATGGGGGGGGGGGGGGGGGGGGGGCTGTGTTAGGACACACCCTGTTGACTGTGGATATTGTGTGATGGGGGGGGGGGGGGGGGCTGTGTTAGGACACACCCTGTTGACTGTGGATATTGTGTGATGGGGGGGGGGGGGGGGGCTGTGTTAGGACACACCCTGTTGACTGTGGATATTGTGTGATGGGGAAGGGGGGGGGGGGGGGGGCTTGTGTAGGACACTGTGGACAGTGGACATCATGTGGGGGGTGTTAGGACACACCCTGTTGACTGTGGATATTGTGTGATGGGGGGGGGGGGGGGGGGGGGGGGGGGCTTGTGTAGGACACTGTGGACAGTGGACATCATGTGGGGGGTGTTAGGACACACCCTGTTGACTGTGGATATTGTGTGATGGGGGGGGGGGGGGGGGGGGGGGGGCTGTGTTAGGACACACCCTGTTGACTGTGGATTTTGTGATGGAGGGGGTGGGGGGGGTGATACTGTTGACCTTTGTGTGATGTGGGGGAGGGGGAGTGCTGTGTTTGGACACGCCCTGTTGACATTGTGTGTGTGTGTGTGTGTGTGTGTGTGTGTGTGTGGTGTCTGTGTTGGACACACCCTATTGACATTTAGTGATAGGACGGGGGGGGGGGGGGGGGGGGGGGGGGGGGGGGGCTGTTAGGACACACTGTGTGGACTGTGGATATTGTGTGATGGTTGGGGACTGAAGATGTCATCACCAGGAGACAGAAGTAACGTAATTTTTTACGACATTATCTATGATTGCATGTGATTCAAACAGCTTTGTCAGTATACTGTGACTTAGCTGGGACTTCTGTGAAACTATTTGGTCTGTACCAAGGAGTTCTTTTGGAGTACCGGACATTAAGATTTCTAGTGAATCGATCAAAGTTGTGCACGAAGCCAGATTTAAGGCGTGATTTTTGACGAGAAGCTCACGTTTTTACCTCATATCAGAGATTTGAGGGCAAGGTGTTTTAAAACTTTAGACACATTAAAGGTAGTTGGTCGCGCCGATTGGGGCGCGGACAAATCTACTCAAATCTTTATTGAGCTCTAGTGAGATCAAAGCTTGATTACGGTTGCCAGGTATACAGGTCAGCTGCAAAATCTTCCTTAAAGCTACTGGACACGGTTCATCATCAAGGTCTACGGATGGCCTTCGGTGCTTTTAGAACATCGTCGGTCTCTAGTTTGTACGCGGAGGCTCATGAACCATCTTTAAACCTCCGTCGTATTAGACTCAGTATGAATTATTATTTAAAGTTGAAGGCTTCCCCAGAAAATCCAGCTTACTCTTGTGTTTTTGAGCCTCCACCTGCCAGCCTGTTTGAAGCATCTACGTTGACCCCTCCTTTTGGCCAGAGAGTAAAGGACTATTTTAAAGAGGCTAACATAAATTTAGTGGTTGTTGATGACCTTACTGTTGCCGGTGTCCCGCCATGGAAACTGGTAACTCCACAAATAGATTTTTCTCTCTGCTTATAAGAAAGAAAAACCGCAAGTCCGGAGATTTTATAACCATTTTTTTTAGAAAAGAAAGAAAAACATAAACATTGAACATTTCTCTATACGGATGGTTCCAAATTGGAAGAGAAAGTTGCTGCAGCATCGACATCTGCCTCAGGGCCACTCTCATTCTTTACGTCAGAAAGACCATCATTCTATTTTCGCGGCAGAATTAGAAGCACTATACTTGGCTTTAAAAGACTGTGCAAAGCTTTTTGTTGTAGTCGTTGATTCTCTCAGCTTTACAAGCTCTTAAATCGTCAGCTTGTGACCATCCTAAGTTAATATCCATTTTAGAACTTTTAACCGAACTCCCTGTTGATAAAGAAGTTGTGTTTTGGTGGGTCCCTAGCCACTGTGGTATTACGGGCAATGAGATAGCGGACAGACCAGCAAAGAAAGCGTTAAATGATCCTGTTAAGCGATCCTATCGATTACCATACTGGGATCTTAAACCGCTAATAAATAAGTCTGTAAAGAAACGTTGGCAAGATGATTGGAATTTGGAATCAGAAAACAAACTTCATGAGATATTGCCAGACTTGTCCGAATGGTTACCTTCAGTTTTTTTAAAACCAGGAAAGAAGAATGTGTTTTTTAAGTAGACTGCATATTGGACATAGTTATATTACTCATTCTTTCTTTTAAAGGGAGAAGATCGTTCCCATTGTTTTGCATGCGATTGTGCATACACTCTAAGCATGTGTTGACTGGGTGTGATGATCTCGGTGAGATCAGAGGACAATATTTTGATAAGATGCCACCCAGTGAGCTTTTCAGAAATGTGCAAGTATCTGTGATATTTCAGTTTTTAAGAGATGTGAACATGTTTTGTAACATTTAGTTGCTTTGTTTTTTACATTTTAGGGTTGGAGATTGCATATGTGTTTGTATAACTCGAGTCATGTAATGACCCTTAGTGTATAGCTCTGATATCACCTCTTTATGGTGGAAAAGGCTTGTCCTTTATAACTATCAAGGAGACTGTGAAATCTTTGTTGAAACAGGGTGTTGAAATGCACAGTGTTAGACTGAGGGAAAGAGCTCCAGGCAGATGTACCTGAAAACGGAAAACTCTGCTGCTTTGAACATTGTCTGAGTGTGTGGTAAAACATTTTTTTTTTTTGAGAAAAAGAGTATGTGGTAAGACATTTTTAGATAAATGACGAATGACGTGAAGCTCCAGTAAGTAAATCACTACAGTATTGTGGGACCATCAAAGTGTCGTCTGTGATTAATTTGTAACAAGTATGCAAGTTCAGATTGTAATCTGTGTGCAAGTTCAGTGTGCTGAAGTGTGGTTATGTTTCCACCGGCTGTGTATGTGATGTAGCCAGCTTTTGTGAGGTTGATGAGCAACAGTCTGGCAAACATACCGTCGCAGCTGTTCTGTGCGTTGCGTTCAGCTTGTTCCGATGACTATGCTGCACACTTTCAGACCATAGATGATGAGAGAGAGAACGTGACCTTGCGAAAATAGTTGAGATAGCACTTAGGCTTGTTGACTGCCTCTCCCCCTCTTTGCCAGCCCCCACACCCATCGCAACCAATCATGTCTTTAATCGGTAAAATTCGGGAGTCGGGCAGTGAGCTGAGAACTAATGGCACACAGTGAGAACTGCGCACACACGCGCGCACACCTTTACGTAGCGTACGCACACACACACACGCACGCAGGTGCGCACACACACACATTTCACGCTTCCCCTCTCCTGCAAGGTCTTCTACTCTATTTCTACCTCAGGGTACACATCTAGCCCCCACCCTATCCCCATCTCTCAGCCCCCTTCCCATCTCACCCTCCGCTTTCAATTTCCTTTCTACCCTCCCGTATCTCCTTGTTTGCTCATGACAGTGGTGGAGAGGGAGGGTAATACTAAATAGTAATGATCATTATTAGTATGGTTATGATTTTGGTTGTTTTTCTTGTCTGTCCCCCTCCCAGCTCATTTCACCACCTTCCCTCCTCTTTCCACTCTTTGCTTTCCTCCCTCTACACCTCCACCCCTCCCTAGGCCCTCCCTTTCCCCCATGCCCTCCCACAAGTCCCCTTCCATCCCCCAGTGAACTGTTCCCAGTGACCTCCTTTCAGTGAACTTCTTTCTGATCAAACTCTTCCCCAGTGAACTGTTCTCAGCAACACAACTGCAGAAATCTTAAAAGTGTTGTGTTTGTCAGTTGGCCAGTGTGGCTTGAGAAAGGTTAAAATGAAACCGAAATATTGCCGTTATCTTGTTGGTGTTATGTGGCTTCAGTTTTGCATCTCCATAACTGATGACATTCATGGATTTAAATTTGATAGTTAGCAACGCAGATGTAATGTCAGATGATGTTCTGTACTAAGATGATGTGTTCCTTCACATTTCATCCATGTGAAAACTTATTTCGTTGTGAGACCTTCACTTCAGTTGCTTCTCCTTTATCACTATCATACATCAGTGATGATGCCGTTGGTTTATGGTGTGTCTCTTGGGAGAAGGGAGGAGGGGAAGATAGAAGTAAGAGAGTAAGTAGAGCACTTTCCGGTGTATCATTTACCTACTGCATATGAGGACTGCCGAATTCCACCTGCCGAGCACAACCATTGCTTTGTATAGTTATATGTAGACACTGTGAAGATAAGGGCCACACACACACACACACATACGCGCGCGCGCGCGCTCACATGCACGCACGCACACACGCAGTCGGTGAGAAACGGGCAAAGAGGTATCGGTCCCACAAATCCAGATCCATGTCACTAGACCACATTTCACGCCTTGGTGTTCACTTTACCTCCAGCTTCCTTCATTCCATACCTCAGTGACAGACCTTCCGAAGTGTGGCTACTGCCCAGGTAAACGGCCACCTGCCAGTCATCAAAGATCGGTCCGTCCGGACAGTTTTCTTATCTCTGCATTGGCCGCTTGCACTCAAAGGTCGGTCTGTCTGGCCAGGTTCCGACCTCTGCATTGGCCACTTCCACTCCACTTAAAGATCAGTCCGTCTGGCCAGGTTCCGACCTCTGCATTGGCCACTTCCACTTAAAGATCAGTCCGTCTGGCCAGGTTCCGACCTCTGCATTGGCCACTTCCACTCAAAGATCAGTCCGTCTGGCCAGGTTCCGACCTCTGCATTGGCCACTTCCACTCAAAGATCAGTCCGTCTGGCCAGGTTCCGACCTCTGCATTGGCCACTTCCACTCAAAGATCAGTCTGTCTGGCCAGGTTCCGACCTCTGCATTGGCCACTTCCACTCAAAGATCAGTCTGTCTGGCCAGGTTCCGACCTCTGCATTGGCCACTTCCACTCAAAGATCAGTCCGTCTGGCCAGGTTCCGACCTCTGCATTGGCCACTTCCACTTAAAGATCAGTCTGCCTGGCCAGGTTCCGACCTCTGCATTGGCCACCTGCCAGTCAAATCGGTTGAGAGGAGGCGTCAGGCTTGTTGGTTTGATTTGATGCCCTCCCTCCCCCCTCTCAATCTCCCCAGTGTCGTTCCGAACAGGCCATAGGTGCGGAACTGGATAAAAGTCAGGGAGAGGACTGGGTTGCCGTGTGACATATGGACCCATTTCCTGGCTGTAGTCTTGCTGCAGCTTCTTTCCTTTGACGATCTACGGCAATACATTTTTGCCCTTTCTCAGAATTTATGCGCGTGATTTCTCAAGAATTAGATACAACGATGGTTTATTGGAGGGTGGGGTGAGGTGGAAAGGTAAGGGAGTGGCAGGGGGGAGGGGGGGAGGGTGTGGGTAGAAGAGGGAATGGCTTTAATCACACATGAGCGAGTTCCTTTCGAAGAATGCCCTGATGCAGCGCAGTTTGTTCCAACGCGGCGATTTGTTCCAATGGTACAAATTGCCGCACCGACTGCGGCAATTTGTTACAAATTTTCTTTTGTACAATTGACCCAAGTTGTCGCTTTACATTGCAGCGCGTAAACACTTGCTAGCACACAGTCACTCAAGCTGTTCCACTTCTTCCTTCCATATTGTTGAATATGTCCTGGAACAGGTCTCTCGACCGGTTCGTGTCAGGCGTCTCTACATGGCAGCAGGCCAAGGCAGTGGCCTTGCTATTGCCATTAGGAGAGTCGTCGACAATCCCCGATGGTGGGATGCCTGGCTGTTCCTTCAGCAAGACTTCATCCGAAATTTTGAGCTTAGATGAGTTTGGTATCGAAGACGCAAATGAGCTTTGACACCGTTTCATGATGATCAAACTTGTACATTTCTATTTCCTCTCCTTGTATTTTTGACTTGATAGTTTGAGAAGGATTAAACGTAAACATTGTATTTTGTTGTTTTTTCATTGAGTAGTGTTTCTGGTATCGAAGACACAACTGAGCTTTGACATTTTCATTGTATACCAATAAGCGTGCTGAAATGATAATTGTCTGTGTGCATGCTGCCATTTTATTCTCTCACAAAATTGAGTGTGTTTGACAAACCGTTTCATGATAATCAAACATGTACATTTACTACTTCTTCTTCTTGTAACTTTGACTTGATAGTTTCAGAAGAATGAAACACAAACATTAAGTACTAGTTTTTCTGATTTTGACAAAACGGGTTAGGCATACTGGAACGCTTAAGATTTTGTTTACAAACTTCTGATTAATTTGACAAAATCATTACAGGAAAGTTATGTAAATTATTGTTTGACACAAGCATTTTTGGATACTGAAACCTTTCTGTTTTTCGAAGAAATTGTTGAATTTTATAAACGTTTCAGAATAATGAAACCATAAAATAGTTTTTTTTTTTAAAACGAGTTTGACATTGAGCTTATTTGGTTCTCTTTTGCTGAGCAGATTTCATTTTAGGAAATTTAAAAACAGAATCAAAATAAGCTTTTTTCCTGCGTTTGTCTGTTTGCAAAGGGATGATGATGATGATGATGATGATGATGATGATAGTGGTGGTGATGTGTGTGTGTGTGTGTGTGTGTGTGTGTGTGTGTGTGTAAGTGCGCGCGCGCGCGTGCGTGTGTGCGTGACGACTGTTATCAACATCGCAAAATCATAATTGAATCAACAATCAATACACACTTGTGTCCAAAATAAACGCGAAAGCTCATTACGCTAATTTCACGACCATTACAGTAAACTGTTTGCTTTCTTCTGCCCTCAGGTCACACACACACACACACGCGCGCGCGCGACGACGCAACACACGCACGGTGGTGGAGACAGAGAGAGAGAGAGAGAGAGAGAGAGAAAGGGGGGGGGGGAAGAAAGGTATTTTTGAATAAATGGGGGGAGTAGGGGCAATATTTTTAGGCAGGGGATGGAGGCAGATGCATACCCCACGACAGTAGCGATAGCGGCCGTAGTGCTAAACGATCGTAGTTGTTTTGAGACGTAGTGCTAATGACATAAAATCGTAATGATAACGTAGCATTGTGATTTTGGTCATAGTGGCAACGTAATGTGGAGCTAGAGAGACGTAGTGATGACGATATGCACCCGTGTGTCGGGGATGGGTGTCAAAGTGTGGTGGTCGGAAGACGGCACAAAAATACCTTCCCATGTCGAGGACGGGGTGTCGGAGGGTCGGGATGGGATGTAGGGAGGTGGCGGTGGTGGTCGGAAGATGGCACAAAAATATGCCTCCTCGGTTGGCCCAAATGTGTTAATCTTAATTTCTAAATATTACCAGTCTGATTTTTTCAACCTCTATCTCCTTTAACAGGTACAGGTGCAGTAAAATGTACCAAAAGGAAATTGTAACAAATTGCCGCAGTCGGTGCGGCGTTTGTACCATGGAACAAAATGCCTCGTTGGAACAAAACTGTGCTGCATCAATGCCCTCTCGGTGTCATTCGTTTATTTCGTGCAGTTGGAAAGAATGCTTTGAAAGAAAATGATAGTATCCTGTCATCGTCGTCATCTGTTTTATCGTCATATGTTTTATCGTCTTGAGGAAGAAAATGACGGCTCTCAAAACTGGAGCGGACCACAGGAGAGGGCCGACCCCCAGCAAGGTGGAATGGGTCCTGGACCTCCTGTGATACCAAAAAGA
>JADBJO010001735.1:10000-12500 GCA_016801955.1 Conus betulinus
TTTAGCTGCACTTCACCTATTTATGAAGACTGGAGCTATGTCTGAATGCCGCATGCCCCGCTCTTCATCATTCTGTCTAACTAAGCCCCAAACCCTGTCAAAGACAGACGAGAGAACAGGTGAGAGAGGTAGGGTGGGGTGGGGGGAGTTTGAAGGGCCGGGGGTTAAAGGGGCGGGGGGAGGAGGGTATATGGGGAGGGAAGGGTTGGGGGGGGGGGGGGGGGGGTAAGGCTGCAAAGAGGCCTGTAGTCTGTTCTGACAGACACAGGAGGAGACCGAGGGAGCCAATGGCAGATATGTTTGTTTGGATGGGAGAGGGAATGATGGGATAGAGGTGGAAATGCGGTGGATGGGGGGGGGGGGGGGAGGGGGGGGGGGGGGGGAGGGGCGGGGTGGAGGGGGACTGTGCATTACTTGGTATTTGAAACTTCTGCTGAACAGGTCGTGTTAGAAGTTAAATGAGTTGGGGGGTTTTGTTTGTTTGTGTTGTTTGTTTTTTTGAGGGGGGGGGGGGGGGGGTAATCAAGTTGAACATTGGGGAGTGCAAGGGATGAGAGAGAAGTCTCACTCTCTCTCTCTCTCTCATTCATTCTTCCTCTCTCTCTCATTTCTCTCTCTCTCTCTCTCTCTCTCTCTCTCTCTCTCTCTCTCTCTCTCTCTCTCTCTCTCTCTCTCAAATTTTCTTTGCTTCTTTTTTTTTTTCGTCAGAGAGATATAGACAGAGAGGGAGAGATTGGGTGGGCTGGGGATGGTGTTAGCGGAACATTCGCTAGCCACCAAGCACAAACGAACGATAACTATAGAACTAGAAGTGGCAATCCAAAACGATAACGGAAGTGGCATTCCATTTTTTATACCACCCACCGCGGTGCAGTGGAAGTGTGACACACACGCACACACAGGCCCTGAGGTTTAGAGCTTGCGGTTCGAATCCTATCAGAGGCGTACATTTATGGGATTTTTTCTCTCTCTCTCTCCCCTGGCCTACTACCATCCCTTTGTGTGATTGGGTGTAGCAGTGGGAGGACCAGACTGGGTGTAGCAGTGGGAGGACCAGACTGGGTGTAGCAATGGGAGGACCAGACTGGGTGTAGCAGTGGGAGGACCAGACTGGGTGTGTAGCAGTGGGAGGACCAGACTGGGTGTAGCAATGGGAGGACCAGACTGGGTGTAGCAGTGGGAGGACCAGACTGGGTGTAGCAATTGGAGGACCAGACTGGGTGTAGCAGTGGGAGGACCAGTCTGGGTGTAGCAATGGGAGGACCAGACCCACACAGCTGTGACTGGGTGTAGCAATGGGTGGACCAGACTGGGTGTAGCAATGGGAGGACCAGACTGGGTGTAGCAGTGGGAGGACCAGACTGGGTGCAGCAATGGGAGGACCAGACTGGGTGTAGCAATGGGAGGACCAGACTGGGTGTAGCAATGGGAGGACCAGACCCACACAGCTGTGACTGGGTGTAGCAATTGGAGGACCAGACTGGGTGTAGCAGTGGGAGGACCAGACTGGGTGTGTAGCAATGGGAGGACCAGACTGGGTGTAGCAATGGGAGGACCAGACTGGGGTGTGGGAGGAGCACACAGCTGGGAGGACCAGACTGGGTGTAGCAATGGGAGGACCAGACCCACACAGCTGTGACTGGGTGTAGCATGGGTGGACCAGACTGGGTGGCAATGGGAGGACCAGACTGGGTGTAGCAATGGGAGGACCAGACTGGGTGTAGCAGTGGGAGGACCAGACTGGGGTTGTAGCAATGGGAGGACCAGACTGGGTGTAGCAATGGGAGGACCAGACTGGGTGTAGCAATGGGAGGACCAGACCCAGACAGCTGTGTCTCATTCACTTGATGGAAGCGCGTTTGAAAGTGTTGCTGAAACTTTGTGACCACCTCTGTGAAGACCCCGGGGAACCTTTTTAGTCTAAACTCTCCAAACATTCAGGGTAAAGTCTACTGGTACCTGCAGCTTCTCTCTGCCACGCTCTTTGTCTTCGCTTTTTTTCCTCAGTGTTTTTTCTCTTTACTATTGTCAAATGTTTTTCTGCCTTAGTCGCCCATTCTTTTTTTCAAACGTAAGAGGTCTGTGTCTGGTTGAGTTCGTAACATTTCAGCTTTTCTCTTTGTCATTCGGTATGTGGGTAGTGCATATGAACGTTGCCTGCCCATGTAGTTTGGCATGTGGGTAGTGCATATGAACGTTGCCTGCCCATGTAGTTTGGCATGTGGGGTAGTGCATATGAACGTTGCCTGCCCATGTAGTTTGGCATGTGGATAGTGCATATGAACGTTGCCTGCCCATGTAGTTTGGCATGTGGGTAGTGCATATGAACGTTGCCTGCCCATGTAGTTTGGCATGTGGGTAGTGCATATGAACGTTGCCTGCCCATGTAGTTTGGCATGTGGGTAGTGCATATGAACGTTGCCTGCCATGTAGTTTGGCATGTGGGTAGTGCATATGAACATTGCCTGCCATGTAGTTTGGCATGTGGGTAGTGCATATG
>JADBJO010001735.1:22500-27500 GCA_016801955.1 Conus betulinus
TGCACTCTGGGATAAAGCCTGCACCAACAGAGCACAACGTTGTCCTCACTGCGCTCCGGGAATGAAGCCTGCACCAACAGAGCACAACGGTCATCTCACTGCACTCTGGGAATAAAGCCTGCACCAACAGAGCACAACGGTCATCTCACTGCACTCTGGGAATAAAGCCTGCACCAACAGAGCACAACGGTCATCTCACTGCAGTCCAGGAATAAAACCTGCACCAACAGAGCACAACGGTCACCTCAACGCACTCTGGGAATAAAGCCTGCACCAACAGAGCACAACGGTCACCTCACTGCACTCTGGGAATAAAGCCTGAACCAACAGAGCACAGCACAACGGTCATCTCACTGCAGTCCGGGAATAAAGCCTGCACCAACAGAGCACAACGGTCATCTCACTGCAGTCCAGGAATAAAGCCTGCACCAACAGAGCACAACGGTCATCTCAACGCACTCTGGGAATAAAGCCTGCACCAACAGAGCACAACGGTCACCTCACTGCAGTCCGGGAATAAAGCCTGCACCAATAGAGCAACAATAGAGCACAACGGTCACCCACTGCACTCCGGGAATAAAGCCTGCACCAACAGAGCACAACGGTCACCTCAACGCACTCTGGGAATAAAGCCGGCACCAACAGAGCACAATGGTCATCTCACTGCAGTCCGGGAATAAAGCCTGCACCAACAGAGCACAACGGTCATCTCACTGCAGTCCGGGAATAAAGCCTGCACCAACAGAGCACAACGGTCACCTCAACGCACTCTGGGAATAAAGCCTGCACCAACAGAGCACAACGGTCATCTCACTGCACTCTGGGAATAAAGCCTGCACCAACAGAGCACAACGGTCATCTCACTGCACTCTGGGAATAAAGCCTGCACCAACAGAGCACAACGGTCATCTCACTGCACTCTGGGAATAAAGGCTGCACCAACAGAGCACAACGGTCATCTCACTGCACTCTGGGAATAAAGCCTGCACCAACAGAGCACAACGCTGTCCTCACTGCACTCCGGGAATAAAGCCTGCACCAACAGAGCACAACGTGTCCTCACTGCGCTCGGGAATGAAGCCTGCACCAACAGAGCACAACGGTCATCTCACTGCACTCTGGGAATAAAGCCTGCACCAACAGAGCACAACGCTGTCCTCACTGCACTCTGGGAATAAAGCCTGCACCAACAGAGCACAACGGTCATCTCACTGCACTCTGGGAATAAAGCCTGCACCAACAGAGCACAACGGTCATCTCACTGCACTCTGGGAATAAAGCCTGCACCAACAACAGAGCACAACGGTCATCTCACTGCACTCTGGGAATAAAGCCTGCACCAACAGAACACAACGGGAATAAAGCCTGCACCAACAGAGCAAACGCTGTCCTCACTTCAGTCCGGGAATAAAGCCTGCACCAACAGAACACAACGGGAATAAAGCCTGCACCAACAGAGCACAACGGTAATAAAGCCTGTACCAACAGAGCACAACGGTCACCTCACTGCACTCAGAGGCAGGGCAGAAGTCCTCCATGACGTCATCACGCCAGACACCGCCCCGCTTTATGCTCAACGCCCTCACTATCGTGCTGCTGCAGTAGGCCGGTATTAACAACAACAACAACAACACAAAAGAAACACATGAAAAAAAAAAAAACACTTCCAAGTAATTCTTTTTTTTTTTTTAAGTTTCTATGAGCACTCACCCTGTGAGTCGACATCCAGATTTCACGATCAGAAATCCACCGTACAAACCGACCGTTAAAAACAAACAATCAAACCGGCAGAGAGAACGGCATGCTTTGATGATCAGAAATCCACCGTACAAACCGACCGTTAAAAAAAAACAATCAAACCGGCAGAGAGAACGGCATGCTTTGATGATCAGAAATCCACCGTACAAACCGACCGTTAAAAACAACCAATCAAACCGGCAGAGAGAACGGCATGCTTTGATGATCCGAAATCCACCGTACAAACCGACCGTTAAAAACAAACAATCAAAAACCGGCAGAGAGAACGGCATGCTTTGATGTCGGAACCTGACTGTGCCACACACAACCTGAGAGCTGCTCTCCGTGTTCCTGGCGGCGTCTTCTCACGTTGTTCACAGGTGGGTGGGCTATGATCTCATCCACGTGAGAGCCAGCCCGTGGCGTTGTGCTGATTGAAAACAGCAGGATTCCAATCAGAATCACAGCTTTCACCGCGCTGGGTTCGATTCTTGTTATGTATTTCATCTTCTTGCCACCTTAATGCGTTACCCTTCCCCCCCCCCCCCCCCCACCCCCCACCCCGCCCCCACGCCGCTCATTTCGGGTCTGCGTCCACAGCCACACTCTGGTTTATCTTTTTACAACCCCCGGCACCGCCAGCCCCGAGAGAGCAGACAGTGTCAAGTCGTTGTGAGGCCACCCACCAGAGGAGACACTGCACTGCGGTACAGTCATTTTCCTGGAGTTACCTGTTCGGATCCAGCATGATTATGTGGGACACGAACTGTTCGACTGATTGGTATCTTGCCTCTCTCATTTCGTCTAAAATCACACATGTAAACAGACCTTAAAAACTAAAATACCACCACTGACACACATATGCTCTCTCGCTCTCGCTCTCTCGCTCTCTCTCTCTCTCTCTCTCTCTCTCACACACACACACACACACACACACACACACACACATGCACACACACACACACACACACACACACACACACACACACACACACACACACACACACACACACACACACACACACACACACACACACACACACACACACACACACTCACCACACTACATCGCATCACCACACACACACCATGTCACACAAACGCGCGCGCGCGTGCGCGGACATCGACTACACAGGCAACTGATACAATATGCCATGCTATACGCTGTTTGGCGAGAAATAATGTTTCCGGACTTCAAGGTGACAAAGTCTTTACACGCCTCTCTGAGAGCAACGTTGATAAAAGATGGGCAGATGGTTGGTGAGATTAACGTCCTATCGGCTCTTAAGGACACTTCATATGTTGCGGATGCAATGTACTTGGTTATTGGTCGCTATGTGACTTTTTGGCGCCTTGGTGTCGCATGCAGGCTGTGTTCAGAGCCACAGGGTGGCCTGTCTTCAGTCCTTGGTGTCCTATCCGGGCTGTGTTCAGGGTCACAGGGTGGCCTGTCTTCAGTCCTTGGTGTCCCATGCAGACTGTGTTCAGGGTCACAGGGTGGCCTGTCTTCAGTCCTTGGTGTCCTATCCGGGCTGTGTTCAGGGTCACAGGGTGGCCTGTCTTCAGTCCTTGGTGTCCCATGCAGACTGTGTTCAGGGTCAGGGGGTGGCCTGTCAGGGCGTCTTGGTGTCCTATCCGGGCTGTGTTCAGGGCCACAGGGCAGCCTGTCTCAGTCCTTGGTGTCCTATGCAGGCTGTGTTCAGGGCCACAGGGCTTCTGTCTTCAGTCCTTGGTGTCCTATGCAGGCTGTGTTCAGGGCCACAGGGCGGCCTGTCTTCAGTCTTCAGTCCTTGGTGTCCTATGCAGGCTGTGTTCAGGGCCACAGGACGGCCTTTCTTCAGGTTCCAGCGGCGGCAGTCTTATCCTGTGTGAGGCTGACCCCAGGGCCCTGAGCAGCATGACTGTGGACACAGCGCTTCTACCTCCCCACTCACTGATCTCGCCCCCTGCGCACGGGTGGCTCTCTGCCCATCCTCCCAAAGCCGGGAAGGTGCAGAACACATCCACAAAGCCACCCCCACCCCCCCCCACCCCCCAAACTCTGTGCAGTTCGGCCTCGATGTAGTCACGGAGATGCAGCGCTCCATCACCAAGACGACCCCCACCGCCAAAGAGCCGTGCCCCAGCCAGACAAGTTCGCCGCTGCTCAAACGGCGAGAAGCTTTGGCTTCGCCGCCCATGTCGTCATTCTGCCCCCTGGACCGCCTCCAGGGGTAGTCCCACAGCCCGCCCCTGGCGCTTCCTGCAATGCATGAAGAGGGGCAGCGCTGATGCCAGTGTCAGTGTCGTGTGCCGGCTGGGTAGTGCGAGCTCACAGTGTCGGAGTGCCACCACTGTAGTCGGTGCTCTGATCACTGAGTTAAACACAGAAAATGGAAAGAAATAAACTGACCGACACAGACTGTAACACGTGGAAATTCAAATTTCATACGTCATGAAAGGAGAAAAAAGGGTTAAAGAAGAAGAAGAAGAAGAAGCAATGGTAGGAGTTTTGACTGATGTTATGTTTGTCTTTAGTTCCACGTTTGTTTCGCTGCACCCACGTGCCTGTGTCAACGTGGAGTTCAGAGGTAAAGTGTGGTTATTTTGATGTATCGTGCACACCAGTGTGATGAAGCATATACCCCTTCCCCCGCCCCATCCCCTTCCCCACCCCACTCCACCCCCTTCCCCACCCAGCTTCCTCCCACTGCCACTGTTCTCTCTCTGACAGGTAGCAACACCGGAAGCTGGGGGTGGAGGTTGGGGGGAGGGAGATGGGGGGGGAGAGGGGAAGAGGAAATACATAGTGATCATACTTTACTCACCGCCTCTCTAACTCGCCATTTCCAAAGTGAAGAAGCTGTATGATATGTACCGTCTGTGGTGTCGCTATAACGCGTTCTGTCACAAAGAGAAACAAGGGGGAAACGGAAAAACAGAAATCACATGGTCTCCCGACACAACTCAGTTCATAAAGTTCTGTTCATTTGATTGTTTTGTCGCATTCACAACAACTTCGATAATAGAGGAGAAGGAGAAGATGATTGTTTTGTTTGTCGCATTCACAACAACTTCGATAATAGAGAAGGAGAAGAAGATTGTTTTGTCGCCTTCACAACAACTTCGATAGAGGAGAGAGAGAAGAAGACTGTTTTGTCGCATTCACACAACTTCGATAATAGAGGAGAAGGAGGAGAAGATTGTTTTGTCGCATTCACACAACTTCGATAATAGAGGAGAAGAGAGGAGAAGAAGACTGTTTTTGTCGCATTCACAACTTC
>JADBJO010001735.1:32500-37500 GCA_016801955.1 Conus betulinus
TATCAGTTATGCTATGGCCTAGTTCTGTCAGCCATTATTATCAATTATTATACTATGGCCTCGTTTTGTCAGCCATAATTATCAATTATTATACTATGGCCTCGTTTTGTCAGCCATAATTATCAGTTAGTATGCTATTGCCTCGTTTTGTCAGGCATAATTATCAGTTAGTATGCTATGGCGTCGTTTTGTCAGCCATAATTATCAGTTATTATCCTATGGCCTCGTTTTGTCAGCCGTAATCATCAGTTATTATGCTATGACCTCGTTTTGTCAGCCGTATTTATCAGTTATTATGCTATGGCCTCGTTTTGTCAGCCGTAATTATCAGTTATTATGCTATGACCTCGTTTTGTCAGCCGTATTATCAGTTATTATGCTATGGCCTAGTTTTGTCAACCATAATTATCAGTTATTATGCTATGGACTCGTTTTGTCAGCCGAAATATCATTTTTATCCTATGGTCTAATTTTGGGAGCCATGATTATCAGTTATTATGCTATGGCCTCGTTTTGTCAGGCATAATTATCAGTTATTATACTATGGCCTAGTTTTATCAGCCATAATTATCAGTTATTATGCTATGGCCTCGTGTTGTCAGCCGTAATTATCAGATATTATGCTATGACCTAGGTTTGTCGCCATAATGCCAGTTATTATGCTATGACCTCGTTTTGCCGCCATAATATCGGTTATTATGCTATGGCCTAGTTTTGCCGCCACGATATCAGTTATTATGCTATGACCTCGTTTTGCCGCCCTAATATCAGTTATTATGCTATGGCCTAGTTTTGTCGCCACGATATCAGTTATTATGCTATGACCTCGTTTTGCCGCCCTAATATCAGTTATTATGCTATGGCCTAGTTTTGTCTCCACGATATCAGTTATTATGCTATGGCCTAGTTTTGTCGCCCTAATATCAGTTATTATGCTATGGCCTAGTTTTGTCGCCCTAATATCAGTTATTATGCTATGGCCTAGTTTTGCTGCCCTAATATCAGTTATTATGCTATGGCCTAGTTTTGCCGCCCTAATATCAGTTATTATGCTATGGCCTAGTTTTGCCGCCCTAATATCAGTTATTATGCTATGGCCTAGTTTTGTCGCCCTAATATCAGTTATTATGCTATGGCCTAGTTTTGCCGCCCTAATATCAGTTATTATGCTATGGCCTAGTTTTGTCGCCCTAATATCAGTTATAATGCTATGGCCTAGTTTTGCGCCCTAATATCAGTTATTATGCTATGCTATGGCCTAGTTTTGCCGCCTAATATCAGTTATTATGCTATGGCCTAGTTTTGTCGCCATAATATCAGTTATAATGCTATGGCCTAGTTTTGCCGCCACGATATCAGATATCATGCTATGACTTTAAAGAATGTGTGCTTTTTGTTTTTGCTTGGGTCAGTGCTGGACGCGGCTTCTTACATGAGCGGGGACAGTTCTGAAACAGCTCTATGTGGTCATGTTTGGGTAGTGATAGTAACAATGATAGTAACAATGTGATGGTACAATAATAATGATGATGGTGAAGATGACAATGATAATGATAACTTGATTTGAATCCTAAACAATGATGTGAATAGTGATGACAATAAAACATCAGAGAGCAGATGGCGTTTCACAAAGGAGAACAATCATCACGGGCACCTGCAGGAAGTCATCCTTCCATAGTTCGTGTGGGTGGAGATGATGAGGGTGGGGTTAAGGGGAGTACGGACAGGGGCCGGGGAGAGGGGCGGGTGGACGGGAGGGGGGGGGGGTTAGGAGACTGACTGCGCCCACCGGAAACGGTGGAAAGGGGCGGCGCGGATGGGTTGGAGCGGGTGTACTTCAAAAGGTGAAATGAAACATGGAATGCGTTTAGCGAGAAACAGCCGCCAAAGACATCAAGGGTGGAGTCGACAGCCTGCTTGGCAAGGAGGCAAAATGAGAAGTGGAGGGTGAAGGAGGACTGTTTACAGTGGATGGGATGCACCGACTGCTGCAAACGGCTGCCCGGGCACCCCAAGACAGCAGCCAGCCGCCGGCGGAACCTCGGGAGACTCGTCAGGAAAACGAAGGGTAACACCAGTGAAAGGTGGCCTCCCCACGCCACAACCAGGGGGCGCCCATGGAAGTCCTCCTCTGCACCCTACTTCCCCCCCCCCCGCCCTCTCGCTTCCTCGTCTCTGTTCCATGATTCATATACCTCCCCCCCCCTTCCCTCCGCTAACCCTCCCCCCTCTCTCTCTCTCTCTCTCTCTCTCTCTCTTCTCTCTCTCTCTCTCTCTCTCTCTCTGAGACAGAACCGGAGTCATTTGCGGACAAATACAACAATGCTAATAGTGCTCATATAATATTTGGCAAAAGAACAGCATAAATTATACTCCCCCAAAATATGTGATTTGATCTTTCAGACATTCAGAAATATGCTTGGGCGAGCCGTGGTTCGGTGAAACGCGACTGGGGAGAGAGAAAAAATAAACGGTAGTACACCGCTTAAGTAATGTTCAAACCGAAACAGACGTCCGCAAGGGAAGCGGTTGCTCAGCAGATAATCCAATAACCCACTATCCTAGACATTTTAAGATGATTGATCCCCAGTCTGTGGTTGGAGTCTCGGAGCCGGAGAACAACTGAGGTTTTGCTATGGGTTTGTTTTGTTTCAGTTTTCTCTCTGTGTGTCAGTCTGTTACAGCGATGGTCTTTGGGATGACTGTATCAAGTAAGTTCGGTCCAGCAACGTGGGCCCAGTGCACGGGAAGGAAATTGACGGCCGCACTGGGTCTTTGTCATTGCGCAAAGCGGTAGAAATCACTTGCAGAAGATGAGATTAGCGTCCTGTGGGCTGGCGCCTCTTCACGTGTTCCTGACCACAGTCTCTGTGGAATCAAGCTGGCAGTATCAGAGTCAGATCGAGGCTGCTCCGTGGTACTTGGTGCTTCATCGGTCATCGTTGATTCCAGACCGTCATCTTTGAGGTCTGACCTCCCGGAAATGACGCACGCCATTCCTTTTACATCCAATGTTATCTTTTAAAAGGTGAAGGAGCTCCGTGGTGCGTCCCTTGGCATGTACCACTCACCATGAAATATGTTCTTGTAGAGTGTTGGAACTTGCGTGATGTAACACACGAACACTTTGTAGCAGACTCCATGAAAACCTTCTTCAGAGATGTCCCACCCGATATGATCTTTGGATTTCTGAAAGAGATCAAATATTTATCATTTGATCTAAGATTTTACGGAAGACAAATTTTAACAGAATTTCCGGAATGTGTTAAGGGAGTGTGTTTTAGTGAGTTATGTGGGATTTAGGAATTTTTTTTTCATTTATGATATGACTTTACGCGCGGTGATAGCCCTGATATGACCTTTGGAGGTCAGCTGGGCAATAATCAACATTCTCTCGCTCTCCCTCTCTCTCTCTCTCTTCTCTCTCTCTCTCTCTCTCTCTGTGTGTGTGTGTGTGTGTGTGTGTGTGTGTGTGTGTGTGTGTGTGTGTGTGTGTGTGTGTGTGTGTGTGTGTGTCTCACCCCCCCCCCCCCTCCGCCACACACGCAGCAGGGGAGGTAAACTGAGATCCCAGTCAGCCGTAGGGGCCGTCTCTTTCTGCAAGTCGTTGTCCCTGTGCTGTCCCAGGTGTAAGCCAGTCATAGGGATCACAGGGCGGCCTGTCTTTGTACTCCACTGATGGTCTGTCTTTGTACTCCACTGATGGCCGGCCTGTCTTTGTACTCCACTGATGGCCTGTCTTTGTACTCCACTGATGGCCTTTCTGCCTTTGTACTCCACTGATGGCCTGTCTTTATACTCCACTGATGGCCTGTCTTTTTACTCCACTGATGGCCTGTCTGTCTTTGTACTCCACCAATGGCCTGTCTTTGTACTCCACTGATGGCCTGTCTGTCTTTGTACTCTACTGATGGCCTGTCTTTGTACTCCACTGATGGTCTGTCTGTCTTTGTACTCCACTGATGGCCTGTCTTTGTACTCCACTGATGGCCTGTCTTTGTACTCCACTGATGGCCTGTCTTTGTACTCCACTGATGGCCTGTCTTTGTGCTCCACTGATGGCCTGTCTTTGTACTCCATTGATGGCCTGTCTTTGTACTCCACTGATGGCCTGTCTTTGTACTCCACTGATGGCCTGTCTGTCTTTGTACTCCACCGATGGCCTGTCTTTGTACTCCACTGATGGCCTGTCTGTCTTTGTACTCTACTGATGGCCTGTCTTTGTACTCCACTGATGGTCTGTCTGTCTTTGTACTCCACTGATGGCTTGTCTTTGTACTCCACTGATGGGCCCGTCTTTGTGCTCCACTGATGGCCTGTCTTTGTACTCCACTGATGGCTTGTCTTTGTACTCCACTGATGGCCTGCCTGTCCCACAGTTCCACGACTCTGATGACGGATCCAAAACTGACAGGCCACAAAAAACGCTGTGCGCCCCTTTCCTCTGGAAGGTGAGGGGGGGGGGGGGGAGGGAGGGACGGTGGGGGAGGTGTCCGTAAATGTCGTTCACCGAAGTAGGACAAACATACAAGCCGACTTTTCTTTCTCGTTCCCGGCCATGCTAGATCCTCAATCCGGTCAGTAAGGCCAAGTCCACAGTCCGCCCCAAAGACCCCACCGATCCCCAGCTTCAGCTGGACCTCCACCGGACAGGGCCTCGTCTGGCGCCACAAGGCTTCAAAGGAGGGGCAGGACTGTGGGTGCTGGGAGTTGGGAGCCTGTGCCGTCTAACGCCGGGAGAAAGGAAGGCCCGCAAAACGTCCACACATCAACCCGCAGCCCACGGTATCTCAGCTGGACAACTGTACAGGTCTGCCAGGGATGCTGGGAATCAGAAAGGCCAATAGCATGGTGCCAGACCTGACCTCAGGTGCCCCTCCGTCTCCACCACTGAGATATACAATAGATCTGTATGCCACCCACAAACCCCCTGCCCTTCCAGGGTGGGACCCCCCTCCTGAAAAGTTTCCCCTGGGCCTTTCCGGGCTCATAGCTGAACG
>JADBJO010001735.1:45000-57500 GCA_016801955.1 Conus betulinus
AGCTTACTCTCTTCGTTGAGCCACCATCTACAGTGTGTTGGAGGTGGTTGATATATATACAGCACCTTTCTCTCTCTTTGTTGAGCCACCACCCAGAGTGTGTTGGAGGTGGTTGATATATATATACAGCAGCTTAATCTCTTCGTTGAGCCACCATCTACAGTGTGTTGGAGGTGGTTGATATATATACAGCACCTTTCTCTCTGCAGAGGCCGGCGGGAAGAAACCCTGTGGTTACGGTGAGCTGTTCTGCAGTTCCTCCACTCTGACTTCCTTTGTTTCACACCCTCTCCAGCAGGGCTCCCCTGCATGTGCCTGATGATCCAGGCAAATCAGTATTTCAACAAACACACAAAAAAGAGAAAGAAAAAAAAAGCAGCGAAAATTCACAGAGAAGGCAGACCGGTGCAATGACATGTCGGGAAGGATGTAAGTCAGCTGACGCAAAAAAAAAAAACAAACAAACAAAAAACATTAAAAGAGGAATAAGCTAAGGAAATGAGCCGACTCAAATTGAAACGTCACCATGAGCACTGGTTTCTTCATGTTCAAATAGGCTACTCGTGTTTTCTGCAGTTGTATTTAATTGCAAAAAAAAAAAAATGTTTGTTTAAAAAAAAAAACGAAAAAAAAATATGAAATACGCTGGCGTCAACGAGGAAGTAAGCCGACGCCATGAAAAGTCAAAGACTTCACGAGGAAAGTGTTGTTGACAGGTTCAGACAGTGTGAAATATCCGGCTGGACGTCAAACTTCAACGACAGCGCAGGTCTCCTCCCATCACACTGTGTAACTCCTCACGCACTCTGCCTTTCCGTTTAGAAGCTACGTACACAGGGGAAGCACAGGCAGTCCTGAAGTGTTGGGGACCCCTGTTCAAAACACCACATGATAAATTCCTCTTGAAAGCTAGGTACTCTCCGTCAGATTATTGTGTTCATTAGCTTGCACAATGAACCTCCTATGTGAATTTGGCATATGTAGAATATATGGGGCGTTTCCTAACGAAACTCGTTTGATGTTTGAAAAGAACAGAAAAATATTACTTGATGGCGAGAAAATGTTGAAAGTTGGGGGGGCCTCTCAACTGCAGATTTGCCAAAAATTGAGTAGGGAAACACGCACAGGCACGCACGTACGCACACACACGCACGCACTCACGCATGCACACACACACACACACACACACACACACACACACACACACACACACACACACACACACACACACACACACACACAAAAAACACACACTCTATAGCCTTAGCATTGCCACGGCTGTGGCAGATAATCGCCCTCCACCCCACCCCACCCCATCCCCCTCCCATGGCTGCTTCTTCCAAACTTTCCCTCTCCCCCACCCCTCACCAGAACCCCACCCTTACTCCTCTCTGCAATTTATTTGGGAGGGTCATGTCTCAGAAACCACTGAGAGAAGAACTGGGGGAAAGAACCACGCTCAGCCAGTGTGAGAAGATGGTACATATCCTGCCCTTTGAATGAGGGAAAGAACCTCGCTCAGCCAGTGTGAGAAGATGGTACATATCCTGCCCTTTGAATTAGGGAAAGAACCTCGCTCGCCAGTGTGAGAAGATGGTACATATCCTGCCCTTTGAATTAGGGAAAGAGAGGGCACGCTCCACCAGTGTGAGAAGATGGTACATATCCTAGGATCTTAGTGTTGGTGGTGAAGATGGTAGGCCTACATAGCCTGCCCTTTGAATTAGGGAGAGTCTCTAAAGAAAATTAGGTGGGGAGCCCTGCTTCAGCTTTTCCTCCCTCTATTTCCTCTTTTCACTGATGATGTCACGCACGCGTACACACCCCACGTGGGGACTGGCATGCAAGCTATGCGCACTGACCTGCGAGCACTCTCTCGTTTGTTTCTCTGCATGAATACATCTGGTTTTAAAATGAGTCATTGCCATCAAGGATTCTCTGTGGAGATTCTTCTCGTAGAGGTTCTGCTTTTGTGGAGATGCTGTCTCTGAAATGAACAGACGGAATTCATTTTGTACTAAAAGCTAAAACTAGAAACAGGAAAGTGGGAGATCTGTGTACAGCGACTCTAACGAGAGACGATAGAACCGTAAAACAGGTGATTGCATGTTTTTCTTCTTCTTTTTTTTTTTTGTAAATACGTTTCTTACTTTGCATAAGGCAGCCATCGCGAGGATCTTAGTGTTGGTGGTGAAGTTCCGTTCTAAGCTCCCCGTGCAACACGCCCTATACGCAAACGTGTCTTGAAAAACGCCGCCACCAGGGAAGTTATCCACTAAGATTTGCGGTAAGAAGACCCCTCTTCAAAGCTTCACAGGATAACCTCCCTTTGAAAAGCAGCTTTCAGCAGCCACAATAAATGTGTGATTGTGTGTGTTTATTAGGCATTTAAACAGAACACAGACGTCTTCTGATAAATTCACTGTAATCTTTTGACAGAAAGAAAACAAGGGCGAGAAATCATGTTTGACGGCGAGTGAGCGGTAGTTTTATGCTAGCGTTTTAAGTTCAGTGAGCTGCAAAGTACTGTAATTCGATTTTTTTTTTGTTTTTTTCCCCGTGTTCATTCCTTCTGCTGTGTGTGTCTCTTCTGCAGCTGATGTGTGCGCATCTTCCGTGTAGAAATGCTGGGGACCTCCTTCATTCCTTCTGCTTCTCTGTGTGTCTCTTCTGCAGCTGTATGTGCGCATCTTCCTTGTAGAAATGCTGGGTCACCTCCTTCCTTCATTTTGTACGTCGCTTCTGCTGTGTGTCTCTTCTGCAGCTGAGAGAAGATAGAGCTGTGTGTGATTGCATCTTCCTTGTAGAAATGCTGGGGACCTCCTTCATTCCTTCTGCTGTGTGCTCTCTCTGCAGCTGTATGTGCGCATCTTCCTTGTAGAAATGCTGGGGACCTCCTTCATTCCTTCTGCTGTGTGTCTCTTCTGCAGCTGTATGTGCGCATTTTCTTCCTTGTAGAATGTAGCTGGGGAATGCTTGGGACTCCCATTCCTTCTGCTGTGCTGTGTCTCTCTTCTGCAGCTGTATGTGCGCATCTTCCTTGTAGAAATGCTGGGGACCTCCTTCATTCCTTCTGCTGTGTGTCTCTTCTGCAGCTGTATGTGTGCGCATCTTTCCTTGTAGAAATGCTGGGGGACCTCCCCTTCATTCCTTCTGCTGTGTGTCTCTTCTGCAGCTGCTGTATGTGCGCATCCTCCTTGCAGAAATGCTGGGGACCTCCTTCATTCCTTCTGCTGTGTGTCTCTTCTGCAGCTGTATGTGCGCATCTTCCTTGTAGAAATGCTGGGGACCTCCTTCATTCCTTCTGCTGTGTGTCTCTTCTGCAGCTGTATGTGCGCATCTTCCTTGTAGAAATGCTGGGGACCTCCTTCATTCCCCCCCTTCTGCTGTGTGTCTCTTCTGCAGCTGCATGTGTGCGCATCCTCCTTGCAGAAATGCTGTTTTCCCTCCTTCATTCCTTCTGCTGTGTGTCTCTTCTGCAGCTGTATGTGCGCATCCTCCTTGCAGAAATCCTGGGGACCTCCTTCAGTGAAGATTTGTTGGAAATTCTGTGCCTACATGGAAAACACCGCTAGCCGGAACTTCGGTGCCTAAATCAAAATCAACAAACAACTCAACAAATTCATTGGCCAGTCAAAGGCTGTGCACCAGATGCCGGGAAGTACACTTGGAAACAAAACAAGCATTTGTGTTCTTTTTCCTCACCACCACCCCCCACCCCCCCCCCCACCACCACCCCACCCCCCCCCCCCCCAAAAAAAAAAAAAAAAAGAAAGACAATGGTGCCAACATGAAATCACCGTGTTGTGCAAATGCTGTGCCAAAATGAGTTAGAGCTTTCTGAAAATTGAGTGTAGGCCTAACTGTACTCATCCCTCCCTCCCCCCCCCCCCCCCCCCTCCCCTCGTCCCAAATAGACATTCTGCACATGGTTAAAATCACCACCTCTAAACTTGAAAATGATAGGCATGGATAAAGCCTCTACCTAATTGATAAACAAACGAAATCAGTGCATGAATGTTATTGCCTCCAGTGGAAATTCTGGGCATAAATCAGTTGAAAACTTCCTGAAATACACTGTGCTCAAGTAAAGTAACACACACACACACACAACACACACACACACACACCCCCACAACACACACACACACACACACACACACACACACACACACACACACACACATAGTGAAGTTTTTTTTTTTATTTTCTTTTGTTTTAAAATCTAGACTCTTTCCTCGTCAACTCTTTCTAGTGAAGTGTTCTTTTCTGTCTGTGACCAGTGTGTTTCTTGATTCTTGGCCCTTTCCCCTTCGACTAGTGAAGTACTCTTTTTCTTGGTCGTGTTTGCCATAGTCAGCCTTCTGTTTCACACCAGCCAGTGAAGCCTTTGCCTGCCTTTTCTAGCAACTCGACACGCATGAGATCTCTGCATTTTCCTCTTTAGTATTGCTGTTGTTCTTGTAAAGTCAGCCGCCGAGTCGGTAAACGATTCTGCTGTGGTATACAGAGGGGTTGAAGACAATTGTGTGTGCTTATCACACCACATTTGAAGTATTGGCACCGTGGACTGTCATCCACTGTGTTGGGTCGAAGTGAAGATTGGGGGAAGGTTGTAGGCGAGAGAATGGGGGGTTGGCCTGCAACCAAACGTTGCTCCTTCAGAGGGGTCGTGAAGACAATAGTGGGGATTGCGGGAACACCACATAGTGAAGTATTGGGGGACAGAGGGGGTCAGTGAAGACAATAGTGTGGTTACCCCCACAACCACATAGTGAAGTATTGGGGGACAGAGGGGTCAGTGAAGACAATAGTGTGGTTACCCCCACAACCACATAGTGAAGTGAAGTAGAGGGGGGGGGACAGAGGGGTCAGTGAAGACACATAGTAGTGGGGTGACAATACCCCACAACCACATAGTGAAGTATTGGGGGACAGAGGGGTCAGTGAAGACAATAGTGTGGTTACCCCACAACCACATAGTGAAGTATTGGGGGACAGAGGGGTCAGTGAAGACAATAGTGTGGTTACCCCCACAACCACATAGTGAAGTATTGGTGGGACAGAGGGGTCAGTGAAGACCACAGTGTGGTTACCCCCACAACCACATAGTGAAGTATAGGGGGACAGAGGGGGTCAGTGAAGACAATAGTGTGGTTACCCCCACCACACCACATAGTGAAGTATTGGGGGACAGAGGGGGTCAGTGTGAAGACAATAGTGTGGTTACCCCCACAACCACATAGTGAAGTATTGGGGGACAGAGGGTCAGTGAAGACAGTAGTGTGGTTACCCCCCCACAAACACATAGTGAAGTATTGGGGGACAGAGGGGTCAGTGAAGACAATAGTGTGGTACCCCCACAACCACATAGTGAAGTACTGGGGGACAGAGGGGTCAGTGAAGACAGTAGTGTGGTTACGTCTGGCCACAACCACATAGTGAAGTATTGGGGGACAGAGGGGTCAGTGAAGACAGTAGTGTGGTTCCCCCCACACAACACATAGTGAAGTATTGGGGGACAGAGGGGTCAGTGAAGACAATAGTGTGGTTACCCCCACAAACACATAGTGAGTATTGGGGGACAGAGGGGTCAGTGAAGACAATAGTGTGGTTACCCCCACAACCACATAGTGAAGTATTGGGGGACAGAGGGTCAGTGAATACAGTAGTGTGGTTATCCCACAAACCACATAGTGAAGTATTGGGGGACAGAGGGGTCAGTGAAGACAATAGTGTGGTCCCCGTCTGGCCACAAACACATAGTGACGTATTGGGGGACAGGGGAATTCAGTGAAGACATGCTGTGTGGTTCCCGTCAGGCCACAAACACATAGTGAAGTATTGAGGGACAGGGGAATTCAATAGTGTGGTTCCCGTCAGGCCACAAACACATAAGTAAGCCCATTTGGTCAGACTGCCTTTAATGCAGCATCATTATGAGCCACAAGAGGAGAACGATAGATGACACTTCTTCGTCAGTAATACCCTCGGAGATCTTCATGCTCCCTGCCTCCAGTGAAAACTCGGAACCCCATAGTTTTGCGATGAGGAATCGTGATTTGGTAGGGTAAAACATGATGTAGATTTACAGGGTTTTTGAAGAGCCCGTTAAAGTTTAACGACAAGAGTATAATGTAAGCCTTCAAGTTTAAGAAATGAACAAATGTGGTTACGTGTAATGCTACGCTCTACAGTCTTGTTTTGCAACAGATCTGTTTTGAAAAGCGCGAAGCTGCTGCTTTTCTGATCTGCCATGACGAGTATATAAATGATGACGTATGATGATACAGGGTACATAAATGATGACCTATGTGGGTACAGGATACATAAATGATTACTTATGTGGGTACAGGGTACATAAATGATGACCTGTGTGGGTACAGGGTACATAAATGATTACCTATGTGGGTACAGGGTACATAAATGATGACCTATGTGGGTACAGGTACATAAATGATGACCTATGTTGGTACAGGATACATAAATGATGACCTATGTGGGTACAGGGTACATAAATGATGACCTATGTGGGTACAGGGTACATAAATGATGACCTATGTGGGTACAGGTACATAAATGATGACCTATGTGGGTACAGGATACATAAATGATGACCTATGTGGGTACAGGGTACAAACCCACCTTGGTGGGTACAGGGTACATTTTCTGACTAAAATGTTGGTACATGATAACATAAATGATGACCTATGTGGGACAATGTACAAACTAGGTTGTTGCAGACTAATCCACTTGTGTTTTCTGCCCCTCTCGAAACATTGGTAGCATGGATGAGAACTGTAATGCATGCCTAAACAAGAGACGTAATAAATAAACCAGTTGCAGTTCGGACAGTGAAAACTAGGTTGTTGCCTAATTGACTTAAGACCTATCTGCCCCTGTCGAAACATTGGAAGGCATGTTCACAAGTCACGCTATGCTGTGTTCAAGAGAAATAAAAGAACTGTCCATTGCTGCCTATCCAAGCAGTTGTGTACGCTATGCCAGTTGTTCCAAGAGTCATAAAATCACAGCTGCTTCCATTGCTGCGTATCCGTATGCAGCACGTGTGTAGTCACGCTATGCCAATTGTTCCAAGAGAAATAAAAGGACGCTGCTTCCATTGCTGCCTATCCGTATGTATAAAGTTTGGCAACAAATCATAATAATAATAATAATGATGTATGGATGGTGACGGACACCCAAAACGTCGGAGCACACGATTATACCGTGAGTGTGGATAAAACATCCCAATATGCTATTTTTGCCTGCCAGGGATGTGGTGTGGGGAGGGAGGAGGTTGCGTGCGTGGGGGGGGGGGGGGGGGGGGGGGGCAGAAAACAAAGATTCACAACTCCCGCCAAATCAGCCTATTTGAAATCAGACGCACCTATAGTGGGATATTTTTGTTTGTTTTGTGTTTTTCAACCTAAGGTTAAAGTGCCACCAAGATGATGACCTTGTTTGTGACAGTATTGTTCTCTGTGACTGCTAGCACCGACCACTTTGGCCTCAACTTCTTGCTTTTAAAACGGTTTATGTTTATAACTGACGGCCGACAAGCACACACGGAGTAATGGAATGATGTGTGTAGCAGTGACAGTAAGAAAGTATATGGGACACTCGGTTGCCCACTTACTGGATCAGCACCCTGATGTATGTCATGGCTTATCAGGAATTTGATGTTTCTCAATTCTACAGGAGTTGTTGGAATTGAAATTGTATGCCTCGCTCCATTCAAATTTGTCCCATCGACCCCTTGCCCTCGGCCGTAGTGTGCAGCATTTTCATCATGTTTCAGTCAAAAAGACATCACCTCTCTTGTGTAGATGTGAAGATATAAACCACTGCAACACTGAAAACAGTCAATCCCACTTCGTTTTCAGCGTAACATCCACTGAGTGTGTGCACTACTCTCTCTCTCTCTCTCTCTCTCTCTCTCTCTCTCTCTCTCTCTCTTCGCTTTATCAAGCAGGTGATGTCCTAGTAGGTTTTGTGCTTTCAAAGTGCGTATCGCCATACCATGCACTCCTGTCTTCTCTAGACTAGCTTTAACTGAGCGAACTGTTTGTTTCTGACTCGTACAAAGGAAGTCCAGCAAACTTGCAATCTGGGGAGCTTTCAACTTGATGAAACAGCCAAACAAACTGTTCAAGGCTGTTAAACGCCGGCACTCAAGTGAGCTCAGTTATTAAGAACAACCTTTTTCAACAGATTCGCCTTTCCTCCCCCCAACCCCCCCCCCCCCCCCCCCCCCCCACCCACACACACACACACACAAAAGAAGGAGAAGAAGAAAAAAAAAATTGAGAAAAAAAAAACAACCAATGCGATTTTGACTGTTCCTCCACCAGAAGCGCCGAACCAGCCGGGGAAGACAGGGAAGGTGGAGGGGGACGGCGAGGATGGGGATGCCAACGGCGGCCCTGGAACGGTGCCAGCCTCCCTGTGCGTGTGGGACCTCCCTGGCCCTGTGGGCTGCAGTCTGGAAGCCGCTGTCCTGAAGACCCTCGCCACGTACACCTCGCCCATGTGTGGCTGTCACAACACGGTCTCTACACACACACACACACACACACACACACACACACAGAGGCAAAAAGACAGTCATGCGCCCCCACGCACCCACACATCTGACTCCTTTCTTTCGATAAAACAAATATTAGAATAGGTCTACCATTTCAAAGTTCTCCCTTGGTAAAAACAAAATTTAAAAAAAAAAAAATTCTTTTCTACCTGCACGTCACTTCTTTTTAGCGCACGAGGATTTTAATTTTTCGTTTTTTTTTTTTTTCAATATATATATATATATATATATATATATATATATATATATATATATTCAAAAATCTATATTAAAGACTGTTTTCCATTCATACATTCATTGTGCGCATTTTCACTTTTTTTTTTTTTTTTCTTTCTTTTGGGTCTCACAGATGCTGAACCTGCCCCACACAAACGAATCACCCTGGGTTTACAGCCAGCACTTTTTATAATTCAAAATATTTCAAAATCCAAATCCTTCTGCAGCAGACACCGTCATCCCAAGGGCCAAGAAGGAGTTGTCGGGGTTCCTGTACAGAGTGTTGGCCCCTAGAATCAACACTGTTCAGGGCTGTCAGGGTTCCTGTACAGAGTGCTGGCCCCTAGAATCAACACTATCAGGGCTGTCAGGGTTCCTGTACAGAGTGCTGGCCCCTAGAATCAACACTATTCAGAGCTGTCAGGGTTCCTGTACAGAGTGCTGCCCCTTGAATCAACACTATCAGAGCTTCAGGCATACTGTACAAATAGTAGAATCAGTTTCACTCTACTTCTTACAAGTGCTGGCCCCTAGAATCAACACTATTCTTCTGTCAGGGTTTACTCCTTTCTCTAGAATTTTCCATACCAAATAATAGAGTTCAACTCTACTTCTTTAACTTCTCTCTTCTCTCTTCTTTTCCTCCCTTTCTTCCTCTCTAAAACTCTCTCTCTCTCTCTCTCTCTCTCTCTCTCTCTCTCTCTCTCTCTCTCTCTCTCTCTCTCTCTCTCTCTCTCTCTCTCTCTCTCTCTCTCTCTCTCTCTCTCTCTCTCGCCAAAGTGCCACGCAGTCACTTTTTTTCCCAAGACACAAATCACTACTCACTGGGGGGAAAAAAAACAGAAGGAGCAAGCACCCCTTAAAGATGAGCGTTCAATGTGACTTCAACAACGACAAACATTTTGTCTTTTGTTGTTTTTTTTCTTTTTTTTCTTCTTCGCGGGGCGCATGACAGTAGTGTACTCCATCACAGCTCTAGATGAACATCGCACGTGCAGGCCTGCGCGCGCTTAACATGTACATACATGTCAAAAATGCACATTTGCACACACAAGCGACATTCGACGTCTACTTCTGCATTCACAAGCTCATTATGCATTCACACTTTCTCAGACACGAACATGTATACCTGTTAACCTGTTGACGCGCACAAAGCAACACTCGCGTCAAATCACACTCACTCCTTTACGCAGCAAGCAACACCAAGTACTCTTCGCACTTTGTTACTGTGTGTGTGTGTGTTGTTGTTGTTGTTTTCAATGAGTTAAGTATCTTTTAGAGAAATCACTGCCTTTTGGAAATCTGCCTGAATGAATGAAAAAAGGAAGAAAGCAACCTAGTGTGACGTGGAACCTAGAGTGCTGGTGCACAAGGAACCTAGTGTGACGTGGTCAGCTGTGCACAAAGAACCTAGTGTGACGCTGGTCAGCTAGCTAGTGTGCACAAGCTGTGCACAAAGAACCTAGTGTGACACTGGTCAGCTATGCACAAAGAACCTAGTGTGACGCTGGTCAGCTGTGCACAAAGAACCTAGTGTGACGCTGGTCAGCTGTGTGCACAAAGAACCTAGTGTGACGCTGGTCAGCTGTGCACAAAGAACCTAGTGTGACGTGGTCAGCTGTGCACAAAGAACCTAGTGTGACGCTGGTCAGCTGTGCACAAAGAACCTAGTGTGACGCTGGTCAGCTGTGCACAAATAACCTAGAGTGACGTGGTCAGCTGTACACAATGAACCTAGTGTAACACTGGTCAGCTGTGCACAAGAACCTAGCGTGACGCTGGTCAGCCGTGCAGCTGGTGCAAAGAGAACATAGTTAATTGTTGCAATTGTTCCTAGCATTGTGCACCCTTCGGTGGAAGGCAGATGTTTCGGTTTTTTTTTTTTTTTTCTCTTTTCTGTTTACCTTCCTATTATTATACCATGTCCAGTGCACAATGATGCACATGAGCGTGCAAGTGAACAGTGGTTATCTGTTTTCCTGAGTCATTTTTTTTTTTTTCCTTTTCGTGAGTCACAATTATTGTTTTCTTGATTCCTACGTTTGAACGCAATGTCAGGCTGAACAGCAAGAAGAAGAAAAAGAAAAAAAAAGTGATGATGAAGCAACAACAGCGTTAGTGGTAACTGAAAATAGCATGATGATTGAAAATGGTAAGTCTGGCTTTCCTTGAACAACATCACCGTTTGGACAAAGAAACAGTCATCACAGGCTGCTAGTCTGTGTGTCTTCTGTGCATCGTGCGTCGTCTTTCTCTACCGCTCCCCATTCTCTCCCCCCTCCCCCCCCCTATCCTTCCCTCCTTCATCCTCCGTCCCCCTCCCACCTCTCCCCCTTCCTAACACGGCCACCTCGTTTGGTCTGCGTATCGTTCAAGATTTACCACATGTTTACTTTTCCTTGGTTCGTTCGCTGTCGTTGTTTTGTTCATTGCTGTGTTAACCTTCGTTCGTCCTTGGAGGCTTCAAGTGTCAATTTCTTTGACATTTTTTTTTTTCTCTTGCAGTGCATATGCAAGACAGGTGGGTTCACAGTAGTAGCCTCATGTCAGTATGTATGAGTGTGCTATTTGTTTCGTAGGGGAGGGGCGGGAGGAGGAGGAGAGAGAGGTGTGTCTGTCAGTGGTGGAGAGGGAGAGGGCAGGGGGCCTTAGTGCGGCGGCCTGATGAAGTACGGTATATATATGGGAACATAATGGAAATCGCTGTGTGTGTGGATTTGACTGTTACATTAATTTATCCTGGGGGTCTTATTTATTGAACTAGTCATTTGGTGTGTGTGTGTGTGTGTGTGTGTGTGTGTGTGTGTTGGAGCTCGCGCACGTGCGCGTGCGCACATACGTACACGTGTGTCTGCCGTGAGTGTGCATGTGTCAAGCGTTGGCCGACTGAGTGACTGTAAATGGCTGATGACTGTTGATGAAATGGCAGGAATGGCGTGGCTGTTGTGCAGCGTTGACGTCAGGGTTGAAACATTCTGACAGCCTTGAGGCTTGGCATACAGCCAGAGACAGGGTGTGGTCTGCGTGTCTGTCTTCTGTCTGTAGCACAGGTCTACATGGCGACGGTATTTCTCCGCCTAACGTCCTGGTTCCTGTTATTATCTTTAATGTTTCTCTCGTCGATCGACTGATTTTTGTGGGGATTTTTTTTTTTTTTATGGTAAATTAGGTCCTAAAACACAGGTGATTTTTTTCAGCTGTTGTTGAAACCGGTTGCCTCCCCCCCCCCCCCCCCCCCCCCCCCCCCCCCCCCCCCCCCCCCCCCTCCCACTTGACTAAACCCTCGCGAAATGAAAGATCCCATCCTGAATTTGACTGGTTTCTCATTGATCGCCTTTCTCATTGTCTAGGTCTTGTCTCTTGTCTATTGATCTAGGTCTTGTCTCATCTGATCTCTAGGTCTTAACTCATTGATCTAGGCCTTGTCTCATTGATCTATCATTGATCTAGTCTCTGTCTCGTTGATCTAGGCCTTGTCTCATTAGGTCTTGTCTCATTGATCTAGTCTTGTGATCTGTCTCATTGATCTAGGCCTTGTCATTGATCTAGGTCTTGTCTCATTGATCTAGGCCTTGTCTCATTGAGGTCTTGTCTCATTGATCTAGGTCTTGTCTCATTGATCTAGGTCTTGTTGGATATTATAGCGCTGAATCTGGAGACGTTGAAATTGTTCGAAATCAGCAGAAGTTTCTTTTGC
>JADBJO010001735.1:62500-127500 GCA_016801955.1 Conus betulinus
TGATGGAGTGTACATTCACACAGAATAGAACATGCGCGACATCGACCACATCGACCAGTTCAATGTTCCTGAGGGGAAAATCGTCTCCGTCGTGGCAGTGGCAGCAAAGCTGATAAAGACCTCTCAGACAATAAGTACTTGGATGTGTCAGTCCGGGTAGGAAGGTTCCCGGGAATGTGTGGCTGTGACGAACAGCCCACGATGACTTAGGAAGCAATGATATATCAGTCCAGGGAATGTGTGGCTATGAAAAAAGAACAGGCCACGATGACCTAGGAAGCAATGATATGTCAGTCCAGGTGTGTCTGGAATGCCTGGCTATGAAGAACAGGCCACGATGACTTAGGAAGCAATGATATGTCAGTCCAGTGAGTGTGTGGCTGTGAAGAACAGGCCACGATGACCTAGGAAGCAATGATATGTCAGTCCAGGGAATGTCTGGCTATGAAGAACAGGCCACGATGACTTAGGAAGCAATCCACAGAACCAAGGCAAGAGGGGCCACGATGTGGTGTGGCTTGATCTGGCGAATGCATGTGGATCAGTTCCATACAAGATGACACAACCGACATTCCAGATGTATTGTTTCAAAGAACATCCGAGAAATGCTGAAGAGGTAGTTATACGGCTTCTCATCGAGGTTCTCCACAATGGAATGCACAACTGACTGTATCAGTCTGGAAATCGGCATCCCAATGGACTGTGTAAATTTGTCCAATACGGTTTTGTTATCTTGAAAGCAGCCAAGAGCAGTACAGGCTCAGACCCCGGAATGAATACCAAGCCCCCCCCCCCCCCCCCCCCACCCGCACACCCCCTCCGCCCAAGCCTTCATGGACGACCCACAACTGTCCTTTCCACCATGGAAGATGAAACACAGAATCTGAAGCTGTCAGACAAAGTGTTTGCTGACACAACGGTCCTAAAAGATTTGACAGTGGCAGCAACACCATGGAAGATAAAGACACATCATCACCTGTGTTGGGATCTGAATACAGACAGAAACGTTGCAACAACCATTCCATGCTGATCTGACGGCGTTGAGATGAAAGAAAGATACACAGATAGCACAGAGGTGACAGACAGAAATGACAAATGACAGTGGGAAGTGCACAGTGCACATAGCACAGAGGGCAGACCATGACAGTGGGAAGTGCACATGACAGAGGTGGACAGACAGAAATGACAGTGGGAATGCACATAGCACAGAGGTGACAGACAGAAATGAAATGGGACAGTGTGGGCACAGAGGTGCACATAGACAGTGGGAAGTGCACATAGCACAGAGGTGACAGACAGAAATGACAGTGGGAAGTGCACATAGCACAGAGGTGACAGACAGAAATGACAGTGGGAAGTGCACATAGCACAGAGGTGACAGACAGAAATGACAGTGGGAAGTGCACATAGCACAGAGGTGACAGACAGAAATGACAGTGGGAAGTGCACATAGCAGAGAGGTGACAGAAATGACAGTGGGAAGTGCACATAGCACAGAGGTGACAGACAGAAATGACAGTGGGAAGTGCACATAGCACAGAGGTGACAGACAGAAATGACAGTGGGAAGTGCACATAGCACAGAGGTGACAGACAGAAATGACAGTGGGAAGTGCACATAGCACAGAGGTGACAGAAATGACAGTGGGAAGTGCACATAGCACAGAGGTGACAGACAGAAATGACAGTGGGAAGTGCACATAGCACAGAGGTGACAGACAGAAATGACAGTGGGAAGTGCACATAGCACAGAGGTGACAGACAGAAATGACAGTGGGAAGTGCACATAGCACAGAGGTGGTGACAGACAGAAATGACAGTGGGAAGTGCACATAGCACAGAGGTGACAGACAAATGATGACAGTGGGAAGTGCACATAGCACAGAGGTGACAGACAGAAATGACAGTGGGAAGTGCACATAGCACAGAGGTGACAGACAGAAATGACAGTGGGAAGTGCACATAGCACAGAGGTGACAGACAGAAATGACAGTGGGGAAGTGCACATAGCACAGAGGTGGACAGAAATGACAGAAATGACAGAGTGACAGACAGGGACAGTGGGAAGTGCACATAGCACAGAGGTGACAGACAGAAATGACAGTGGGAAGTGCACATAGCACAGAGGTGACAGACAATGACAGTGGGACAAGGGAAGTGCACATAGCACAGAGGTGACACAGAGGTGACAGAAATGACAGTGGGAAGTGCACATAGCACAGAGGTGACAGACAGAAATGACAGTGGGAAGTGCACATAGCACAGAGGTGACAGAAATGACAGTGCAGTGGGAAGTGCACATAGCACAGAGGTGTGACAGAAATGACAGTGGGAAGTGCACATAGCACAGAGGTGACAGACAGAAATGACAGTGGGAAGTGCACAGTGGGAAGTGCACATAGCACAGAGGTGACAGACAGAAATGACAGTGGGAAGTGCACATAGCACAGAGGTGACAGACAGAAATGACAGTGGGAAGTGCACATAGCACAGAGGTGACAGACAGAAATGACAGTGGGAGTGCACATAGCACAGAGGTGACAGACAGAAATGACAGTGGGAAAGTGGAAGTGCACACAGTGGGAAGCACAGAGGTGACAGACAGAATGACAGTGGGAAGTGCACATAGCACAGAGGTGACAGACAGAAATGACAGTGGGAAGTGAAGTGCACAGTGCACATAGCACAGAGGTGACAGACAGAAATGACAGTGGGAAGTGCACATAGCACAGAGTGCACATAGCACAGAGGTGACAGACAGAAATGACAGTGGGAAGTGCACATAGCACAGAGGTGACAGACAGAAATGACAGTGGGAAGTGCACATAGCACAGAGGTGACAGACAGAAATGACAGTGGGAAGTGCACATAGCACAGAGGTGACAGACAGAAATGACAGTGGGAAGTGCACATAGCACAGAGGTGACAGACAGAAATGACAGTGGGAAGTGCACATAGCACAGAGGTGACAGACAGAATGACAGTGGGAAGTGCACATAGCATAGAGGTGACACAGAAATGACAGTGGGAAGTGCACATAGCACAGAGGTGACAGACAGAAATGACAGTGGGAAGTGCACATAGCACAGAGGTGACAGACAGAAATGACAGTGGGAAGTGCACATAGCACAGAGGTGACAGACAGAAATGACAGTGGGAAGTGCACATAGCACAGAGGTGACAGACAGAAATGACAGTGGGAAGTGCACATAGCACAGAGAGGTGACAGACAGAAATGACAGTGGGAAGTGCACAGAGATGACCAGGCTGATGTCACAGAGATGACCAGGTTGATGTCACAGAGATGACCAGGCTGATGTCACAGAGATGACCAGGTTGATGCACAGAGATGACCGATGATGACCAGGCTGATGTCACAGAGATGACCAGGCTGATGTCACAGAGATGACCAGGTTGATGTCACAGAGATGACCAGGTTGATGTCACAGAGATGACCAGGTTGATGTCACAGATGACCAGGCTGATGTCACAGAGATGACCAGACACAAGTTGATGTCACAGAGATGACCACAGAGATGACCAAGTTTGATGTCACAGAGATGACCAGGTTGATGTCACAGAGATGACCAGGGCTGATGTCACAGAGATGACCAGGCTGAGTCACAGAGATGACCAGGCTGATGTCACAGAGATGACCAGGCTGATGTCACAGAGATGACCAGGTTGATGTCAGAGATGACCAGGCTGATGTCACAGAGATGACCAGGCTGATGTCACAGAGATGACCAGGCTGATGTCACAGAGATGACCAGGCTGATGTCAGAGACAGAGATGACCAGGCTGATGTCACAGAGATGACCAGGTTGATGTCACAGAGATGACCAGGCTGATGTCACAGAGATGACCAGGCTGATGTCACAGAGATGACAGAGAGCTGAAGTCACAGAGGTAACATGTACGGATTGTGCTCACAAATGACAGGTGGAGACGAGTGTTTGGTCATGATCCACTCTAAGTCTCAAATGGAGCGTGCACGCACACGCACACACACACACACATACCACACAAACACGTGCGCGCCCATACACACACACACACATATACATAACACACACACACCATATGCACGCCCACACATACATGAACACACGCACGCACACACACACGCACACACTCGCTCTCTCTCTCTCTCTCTCTCTCTCTCTCTCTCTCTCTCTCTCTCTCTCTGTGTGTCTGTGTGTGTGTGTGTGTGTGTGTGTGTGTGTGTGTGTGTGTGTGTGTGTGTGTGTGTGTGTGTTCAGGATGAAGCATAGTGCGATGTGTTTTAAAAAATAAAAGTTTATTCGCCGTTCTTCAGCACACACAGCGCAATAATGCAATTACAATAACTCCTGGGGTACACTAAAAGTAAACGTTTCAAAAAGCATTGGGGTCGCCAGCAGAAAACAGAAAACAGGTACATTACAGGTCTCCGGCTGCTCTGTGGACGCAGGCTACATTCCCCGTGGGGTATCGAGCACTTCCAAGTACATTTCAGAAAAGCAGTTGGGCAACAACTGTCGTCAGCACTTCCAGAAATTCCAGGAAACAGGTAGCCCATTCAACAGGTCTCCTGCTGCTCTGTGGTACATTCCAGGACATCTTCCAGTCCATTCAACAACTGTCGTCGAGCACTTCCATGTACATTCCAGGACATCTTCCAGTCCATTCAACAACTGTCGTCAGCACTTCCATGTACATTCCAGGACATCCTCCATCCATTCAACAACTGTCGTCAGCACTTCCATCCATGTACATTCAGCAAGTACATCATCCAATCCATTCAATGACTGTCATCAACACTTCCATACATGTACATTCAGCAAGTACATCATCCAATCCATTCAACGACTGTCTTCAACACTTCCATACATGTACATTCAGCAAGTACATCATCCAATCCATTCAACGACTGTCATCAACACTTCCATACATGTACATTCAGCAAGTACATCATCCAATCCATTCAACGACTGTCATCAACACTTCCATGTACATTCAGCAAGTACATCATCCAATCCATTCAACGACTGTCATCAACACTTCCATACATGTACATTCAGCAAGTACATCATCCAATCCATTCAACGACTGTTATCAACACTTCCATACATGTACATTCAGCAAGTACATCATCCACTGTTATCCATTCAACGACTGTCATCGTTTTTTTTTCTTCCTCCATTGAGACACCACCTAGAAATTGTGATAGTTACTTACTCCCCCTTTTTCTCATCCTCCAGCTGGTTTCCGTCTTCCTCCAATGCTGTGTAGTGTTCTGCCTTTGTGAGCCAGTCCACTTTGCTCCCAAAAGTCTTTTCTGCATTTCCCTCATTAAGACTTACGACATGTCAATCATTCTGTCGTCATCGTGCAACCAGGTAGTGCCATGTTAATAAGTGGAGCAGGCAGTGGTTATCCCACCTGCAACGTCATTTCTGTTGTGGCATTGAAATATTTCACTTTTTTCTCTCTTTTTTTTTTTTTTTTTTCTTTCCTATTTGCTTTTTAAACCGAGTCCACGTTTTTACAGGCCTGCCAACCACACATACACGCACAGTCTTTTCAGGAATGTTGAACTAATGCAAGAAAATGTGTCACAATACAAAATTAGTAAACCTTCGTTAAAAACAAACAAACAAAAACAAAACAAAAACAAAAAAACGTATCCTTTAAAAGAAACAAAACCACCCGCGGTCATGGCATGGGAGACAACTCGTGGCATCTTAAGGCATATAAACGGAGGCTGTGTAAGAGGGCCAGACATTCATTCCCCTTACTTTTTCGGTCCCAGATTTTTTTTTCTTAAGCTAAAATGAAAGAAAACGTTTCAAAACCACAAAAAAAATACACTTAAAAAAAAGTACCATTAGCGAACTGAGCATGAAACACCGAATGTCTAGCATGGTTGGAATGATCTGGTTTAAATTACTATCATGATTCAGTGTGTGTGTGTGTGTGTGTGTGTGTGTGTGTGTGTGTGAAGAAGAGAGGGAAGGGGTATGGGGCACCGAGGACATCAGTACATATAACCACAAGGAGATGCACCTTGATTCACAACCACCACTGTTGCTAAGAAGAAAAATCCCTCCTGCAGAGTCCAAGGTACTCATTGTTATCCATTATGACAACCCGTAACCAGGTTACTCAATAAACAAAGTGAAAAGGATATGTTTCCAGTTTTTTTTTTTCTGCCAAAACAACAAACAACAACAACAACAACAACACACACACACACACACACCACACACACACACACACACACACACACACACAGACAACTGGATTAATCCAAAAGGTGCTGCATTTTAGTTGGCCGTCTCTCTCCACGCGGGATGCTACAGGAGGAGACAACTGATTTATCCCGTGAAGATTTCTGGATTTCTTACAGCTGCTTTTCAAAGCAAAGCAGCACACTTCTTGGAGTCACTTCACTGGTCAATGATTGGTGTGACACACTTCTCGCAATCACTTCACTGGTCAATGATTGGTGTGACACACTTCTCGCAATCATTTCACTGGTCAATGATTGGTGTGACACACTTCTCGCAATCACTTCACTGGTCAATGATTGGAGTGACACACTTCTCGCAATCACTTCACTGGTCAATGATTGATGTGACACACTTCTCGCAAGACTTCACTGGTCAATGATTGATGTGACACACTTCTCGCAACTTCACTTCACTGGTCAATGATTGGAGTGACACACTTCTCGCAATCACTTCACTGGTCAATGATTGGAGTGACACACTTCTCGCAATCACTTCACTGGTCAATGATTGGTGTGACACACTTCTCGCAATCACTTCACTGGTCAATGATTTGATGTGACACACACTTCTCGCAATCACTTCACTGGTCAATGATTGATGTGACACACTTCTCGCAATCACTTCACTGGTCAATGATTGGTGTGACACACTTCTCGCAATCACTTCACTGGTCAATGATTGGTGTGACCTGGCTGAAGAGCTAACAGCTGGTGGGAACAGCAACAACTTGCAGCACTGTGGAATACAGTTTTTGCAGAACTGGGGAACCCTTTTTCCCTGGTCTACCTGACTGTCAACATTGTTCTGTCACATGGACTGGGCACAAACAGGTCCCCCATTCCTCCAGCAGTGAATTTGAGACAGATGGGCCTGCTCTCCGTTGGCTCATAACTAGACATGGCCAGCTTTTGCTTTTCTTCTGGCCTAGCCGACCATAAAGGATGCTTCAAGGGTGATTGCCACAGACAGAGAGGGGGAAAACCCGATTTTTTTTTTTCTTACGCTTGTCCTGAAAGAGACACAACAACAAACACTGCTTATCTAAAAAGAGTGCATAGATATGAACATGCGATGGCCAGAAATGTATGTATTCAAGTACACATTTTCAGAGACCTCATCTTTCCTCTCGTCAGACATATCAATACATGAACAATTACATTTCAACAAGGAAACCAATAACAGCAGCATACTTCAGTCAACAACAACAAAAAATGTGCCGTGGAAATAAAAAAAGGGGTTCGACGATGGAATGTATGACAAGTTTCCTTATTTCATTTTCAAATTGTGCAGCACAAACTTCTCCCATGCTGGTAATTACAAGGGATCGTGATGTAATAATTGTGAACAGAACTTAGTTTCTAGTTCATGAGGACAAGGGCACAGAACTACAAGCCCATTCCGCTGAATAACCCACCAGTTATGTGATGCAAATAAACTTGAGATGGAGGAAATTTTACTAAGGAACTGAGAGAATGGGGATGGCAGATTTCATGAGCTTAAACAATGAAGTTTTCTTATCAAATACAGTTCTGCGAGCTAACCCCCCAGCGCACTGTTGTCAGCAGAATTCCATATGCAGTAGGTATCTTTGTTGTATTAAGAGAGTTACTCAACTTGTTCACTACTCATTGAACAATAGTTTATGCATTGAAAATATTTTGCTTGCACTTCTCATGTGAGACTCTATACACATCAAACGAACAACTCTCTCTCTCTCTCTCTCTCTCTCTCTCTCTCTCTCTCTCTCCACTGAATCACTAATCCAGAAAACATCAAACTGGAATCACAACTTGTGTCTGTATAAATGCCAAAACTGGCCACAAGTTTTTGAGCAAACTAAATGATATAGTAAAGGTTAGTATTTTATACATGAGATATTTTCACCACACAATAACAGCTATACACAAATGAGCAATGCAGCTTTTCAAAACAACTCACCAACTGTTATGAGGTACAAAAACACTGGCAATAAAAACATATTCAATATACAATCTTGGTACTGCAGCAGATAAAATGTTTTGAATGTTTAGCAGGCTGAACGTACTTTCAAGGTTAACATTGTTAAAATCCTGTAAAATACAGCTGCTTACAAGATGTAAGAAGTCCACGGCTGATTGTCAACAATTCTGGGATGGGGTTGGGAAAGGAGGGGAGAGACAAAGACCACAGGCATAACCAGGAGGGTAAAAGACTTTTTTTTTTTTTTTTTTTTTTTTTTTAGCTATCTTGGATGGATAGAGATGGGTAAGTGTTGGCAGCTCAGAGTAAATATCTGACCGTATTTCATATTTTTACAGCCAAACATGGAAAACAAAACACTATACAAAGATGTCTACTTTTGATACACCACTCTGGAGTTTACACACATCACATGAAAAATAGCTGCATGAAAATTCAGTCTTGTCATTTTTACCACTGGCAGGCAAAATTCACCGGGCCATTCAAGTTTACTGATTCCTAACATTTAGTCAGGGTTCGTACAGTTCTTACAGTCAAAATTTCAAAGCCTTCCCCAGATCAACTGAAGATCCTCATCAAATATTTCACAGATGTAACATACAACATACAAAACAGTACATGTACATAACCGAGATACATCTCCAGCAAGTTAACAGCAATGTAAGTGATGACGGCAGCTGGCACTGATGATTAGAGATGCATCTTCTGCATACACTGGCAAAAACACATTCTTGAACAAATTTCAGAGCTTGAAGCCTGAAAGTGAGAGCTTCAAATCCCCAGGGCCTTAAAGAATTGTATAAACACTGTGAAGAAGAGCATCAATAGCTTCTTCACCTGTTAAAACGGGTGACATGATAGTTTGACAAGCTAGTTATTATATCAAGATTACAGTCCTTTCCTTTTGAAAAGTGGAAGAAGATCGATTTTTAATGAAAATATGTTTTATGTATTTCTCATTTGAAACTATGTGCACCTTAAAACACACCATGAAATCTAAAATCCTGGCAACACATTGATATGCACCTTGAAGGAATGACAAATCCTGAAAACATCTTCATCACAAATCCAAGGAATAATTTAATCTCTGAATTGCAAATCCAGGAAACATGAATCATGAATCATAAATCTTGTAAACATCTTAAAAATATAATATTACAGAATTATGTATATGAATAAAGCACATCACTGGAAAATAAATATGTTAAATCTTAATAGCACAACACCACTGCAAATCTTAAAATACAGCATCATCTCTGAACCGCAAATCTTAAAATACAGCATCATCTCTGTACTGCAAATCTTTAAAATACAATATCACTGAAGTTAAAAGCTTAAAACATGAAATCAATGAACTGAAAACCTTTAAAGGAAAAATCAAGAAAATACTGGATCTCAAATCCTGGGAAATTTCATAACACAGCCTTAGCTCTTAGTCAAGTACACCCAAAACAGCACTCATACAACTATTGACCATTTTAAACACTGAATTTCCAAGAGAAAAATCGGGTCAAAAAGAGTGATATAACTCACCAAAACAAACTTAGAAGTTTTCATCCTAAGAAGTCAAAAAGAAATTACCTGAAAAATCAACTGCATACTGAAATTACCTGCATTCAACACAGCTCTCATCAAAAATTACCTGAAAAATAATTACACATCAAAACTGCATACACCGGCTCCAGCATCTTTACATCAAAACAATGCATTCACCAGCACTCAGCTCTCATCTGAAAACTGAAGATCTCTGAGAGGGAGGGGTGGGGAAGAGTTTGTAATTCAGTAGTAAGTACTGGAATTTTCAGCTTAGAATATCCCCAGCAATTAAGGGCGTTGCCCCCTTAATTTTGCTCACAATGAATTTATGCATAGAAAAGGCATCTCCAAAAACTGATTGAATGATCGTGGCTTTTTTTCAGCCATGAGCAACCAATTTCAACCCTTCTTCAGACAAAGGTCGGAGCTATTACCTTTCTCTCTCCGCTTGTTTATTTCTCTATCAATTTTCTCTGTCAGTTTTGTTTACCTGCAGCTCAAATCAGCTTTTGGGTTGCTAGTTCATTTCTTTTTTCCAACTGCTGAATTTTATTCATCTTAATGCCTTCCTTGCAAATATTGGAGTGCTACAATCAATAGAGACTGGATGAGTTATGCTCTTGATTCTGATGACAAATGTCAAACTTCATGCAGCCCTGACGTTTTGCCCTATGTCTATGTCAATTTAGGTTTGTCTGCATACGTTTATGTGCACCCAGGGCACTTACGCTCAGATAGTGGTGTATACTGGATGATAAACACCTGCTGTATTGATGGACATCAATTGAGGCAATAAAGGAACATAATGCTTCTACACAAATGTGACCATTCCTCATTGTGCATAGAATTTGAATTTGGTCAATAAGAATAACTACAGTAAGATATGTAATTGGCAACATGGGCTGAACCATCATAAAACAAGAGCTGGTCACAAATACCATCCTGACATCAACAGTGAGATTCCAAAGTGATGGGACAGATGTTTTCACACAAACTGTTGATGTTGATTTTTACATCAGCACATCCGGGTTGTCTGATCATGGGTGCTCAGATGATTCCTCCCACACTTGATCTGTCACAGGTTTGTCAAACACACCAGGGTTGTGCCCACACTGTAATAACAAACACGTCAGGGTTGTGTCCACACAGTAATAACAAACACACCAGAGTTGTGCCCACACAGTAATAACAAACACACCAGGGTTGTGCCCACACAGTAATAACAAATACACCAGGGTTGTGCCCACACTGTAGTAACAAACACGTCTGGGTTGTGCCCACACAGTAGTAACAATCACGTCAGGGTTGTGCCCACACTGTAGTAACATACACATCAGGGTTGTGCCCACACAGTAATAAACAAACAAGCCAGAGTTGTGCCCACACAGTAGTAACAAACACGTCAGGGTTGTGCCCACACTGTAGTAACAAACATGCCCAGGGTTGTGCCCACACAGTAATAACAAACACGCCAGGGTTGTGCCCACACAGTAATAACAAACACACACCAGGGTTGTGCCCACACAGTAGTAAAAAACACATCAGGGTTGTGCCCACACAGTAGTAACAAACACGCCAGGTTGTGTGCCCACACAGTAGTAACAAACACGCCAGGCTTGTGCCCACACAGTAGTAACAAACACGCCGCCCCACACAGTTAGTAACACACACAGGGTAGTAACAAACACGCCAGGGTTGTGCCCACACAGTAGTAACAAACACGCCAGGGTTGTGCCCACACAGTAGTAACAAACACGCCAGGGTTGTGCCCACACAGTAGTAACAAACACGCCAGGGTTTGTGCCAAACACGCCAGTAACAACAAACACGCCAGGGTTGTGCCCACAGTAGTAACAACACGCCAGGGTTGTGCCCACACAGTAGTGACAAACACGCCAGGGTTGTGCCCACACAGTAGTAGCAAACACGCCAGGGTTGTGCCCACACAGTAGTAGCAAACACGCCAGGGTTGTGCCCACACAGTAGTAGCAAACACGCCAGGGTTGTGCCCACACAGTAGTAGCAAACACGCCAGGGTTGTGCCCACACAGTAGTAACAAACACGCCAGGGTTGTGCCCACACAGTAGTAACAAACACGCCAGGGTTGTGCCCCCACACAATAGCAACAAACACGTCAGGGTTGTGCCCACACAGTAGTAACAAACACGCCAGGGTTGTGCCCACACAGTAGTAACAAACACGCCAGGTTGTGTGTGCCCACGCAGTAATAACAGTAGTAACAAACACGCCAGGTTGTGTCCACACAGTAGTAACAAACACGCCAGGGTTGTGCCCACACAGTAGTAACAAACACGCCAGGTTTGTGACCATACAGTAGTAACAAACACGCCAGGGTTGTGCCCACACACTAATAACAAACACACCAGGGTTGTGCCCACATAGTAGTAACACAATACACCAGGGTTGTGCCCACACAGTAGTACAAACACGCCAGGGTTGTGCCCACACAGTAGTAAGCAAACACCAGGGTTGTGCCCACACAGTAGTAACCAACACGCCAGGCTTGTGCCCACACAGTAGTAACAAACACGCCAGGGTTGTGCCCACACAGTAGTAACAAACACGCCAGGGTTGTGCCCACACAGTAGGGTTGTAACAAATAACAACACACCAGGGTTGTGCGTCAGGGTTGTGCCACACACACCAGGGTTGTGCCCACAGTAACAAACACGTCAGGGTTGTACCCACACAGTAGTAACAAACACACCAGGGTTGTGCGCCAGGGTTTTGCCCCACAGTAGTTGCCGAACACACCAGGATTGTGCCCCAGGGTTAACCCACACAGTAGTATTGTGCCCCAGGGTTGTGCCCACACAGTAGTAACAAACACACCAGGGTTGTGCGCGCCAGGGTTTTGCCCTCATAGTAGTAACAAACACACCAGGATTGTGCCCCAGGGTTGTGCCCACACAGTAGTAACAAACACACCAGGGTTGTGCGCAGGGTTGTGCCCACACAGTAGCAACAAACACGCCAGGGTTGTGCGTCAGGGTGGTGCCCACACAGTAGTAACAAACACGCCAGGGTTGTGCCCCACACAGTAGTAACGCCAAACATGCCAGCCAGGGTTGTGCCCACACAGTAGTAACAAACACACCAGGGTTGTGCCCACACAGTAGTAACAAACACGCCAGGTTGTGCGCACACACAGTAGCACACAGCCAGGGTATGCCAGGGGTTGTGCCCACACAGTAGTAACAAACACACCAGGGTTGTGCCCACACAGTAGTAACAAACACACCAGGGTTGTGCCCACACAGTAGTAACAAACACACCAGGGTTGTGCCCACACAGTAGTACCAATTTTCTTGACACACACCACATTCTACAGTCATTATGCACACTGACGTGCTCACTACCTATACAAGTTTGTGCCCACACAGTAGTCACACCAGGATCATAGCACTATGTAGTGACAACCTCTACAGGGTTGTTCACATGGCCATAGCACAGGGTTCATGACTACCTCTACAAGTTTCACATGGCCATAGCACTATGGTCATGACTACCTGTACAAGTTTCACATGGCACTAGCACTATGTTATGACTACCTGTACAAGTTTCACATGGCCATAGCACTATGTCATGACTACCTCTACAAGTTTCACATGGCCATAGCACTATGTCATGACTACCTGTACAAGTTTCACATGGCCATAGCACTATGTTATGACTACCTGTACAAGTTTCACATGGCCATAGCACTATGTCATGACTACCTGTACAAGTTTCACATGGCCATAGCACTATTATATGACTACCTGTACAAGTTTCACATGGCCATAGCACTATGTTATGACTACCTGTACAAGTTTCACATGGCCATAGCACTATTATATGACTACCTGTACAAGTTTCACATGGCCATAGCACTATTATATGACTACCTGTACAAGTTTCACATGGCCATAGCACTTTGTCATGACTACCTGTACAAGCTTCACATGGCCATAGCACTAAGTCAACACTACCTATACAAGCTTCACATGGCCATAGCACTATGTCATGAGTAACTCTACAAGTTTCACAAAGCCATAGCACTATGTCATGACTAAAATGTTGGCACGGAACTACAACCCTGGCAATGTTTTGTAAACTGGTAGAGACAATTCATAATTCTTTTTTTTTTTTCAAGTAAACAGCTTATCATCCTGGTATTGTTCTGCTTCATATGATTGCATACTGCAATGTGTAACTCTTTTCATCATAACCAATCTCCTTGTATGGAATTTATTCTGCTCACTGAGAAACAACTGTCAGTCAACACCAAGATCAGGTTCTTCAACACCAACGTGAAGTCAGTCCTGCTAGATGGAGCCGAGACCTGGAGAACCACCAGAACAACGACCAAGAGGATCCAGACATTCATCAACAATTGCCTGCTACGAATCCTCCACATACGGTGGCCTGACAAGATCAGCAATGAAGAACTACGGCAGCAGACAAGACAGAAGCCGGCGGGAGCTGATATCCAACAACACCGCTGGAGGTGGAGAGGACACACTGTGTAAGCCAGCCATCACCACCACCACACAAGCCCTCAGGTGGAACACACACACACACACACACACACACACACACACACACACACACACACCCCTCCCAGGAAAAAGGAAGAGAGGCCCGCTAAAGAACACATAGCGACGTGACCTGGACGCAGATGCCAAGAAGATGGGCCACACATGGGGGCAGCTGGATTGACTGGCCCAGGACAAGACAGCTGAAGGGACCTTGTCGGCGACCCATGTCCCGGTGGGGGCGATGGGCATAATTGATTGAACTGAATTGACTGAGGGACAAATGTGTTGCTACAATGCAGCGGACCTCACTGTTTGTATTTACCTGTCAAGTGTTGTTACATGGTAACAGCTCTCACTCTGTTTACCTGTCAAGTGTTGCTACAGTGTAACAGCTCTCATTGTTTGTATTTACCTGTCAAGTGTTTTTACAATGTAACAGCTCTCATTGTTTGTATTTACCTGTCAAGTGTTGTTACAATGTAACAGCTCTCATTGTTTCTATTTACCTGTCAAGTGTTGTTACAATGTAACAGCTCTAATTGTTTGTATTCACCTGTCAAAGTCAGCTTTTCTGATGATTGTTTGTAATTACCTGTCAGGTGTTATTACAATGTAACAGCTCTCTTTGTATTTACCTGTCAAGTGTTGTTACAATGTAACAGCTCTAATTGTTTGTATTCACCTGTCAAAGTCAGCTTTTCTGATGAAGTTTTCACAGGAAAAGCTTTCAGGTAGCAGTTTGTTCATTTGTGCACACAAAATGTATGCTATACTCTATTGTATATCATCTCATTTGGAGCAATGCCAAGAATCCCTCATTTGGAATCCACGAGGCAAGAGGAAAATAAGATCGACCGACCGAGATACTGGTGGCACTGGCACTTGAAGCAGACTTAACAAGGCTCGAGGGTTCATGTGGAGCTAGCTGGAGAGATTACACTGCAGGAAAGAGAGATCTGACAAAGCCTTTGCCAGCAGCCAACGCCCCAGGAGAGGCAGAAAGAGAGGTATCCAGAGAGGCACAAGGAAAGGTATCAGGAGAGGCATCAGGAGAGGTATCAAAGGAGGCATCAGATGTATCAGGAGAGGCATCAGGAGAGGTATCAGAGAGGCATCAGGAGAGGCATCAGGAGAGGCATCAGGAGAGGCATCAGGAGAGGTATCAGGAGAGGCATCAGATGTATCAGGAGGCATCAGGAGAGGCATCAGGAGAGGCATCAGATGTATCAGGAGAGGCATCAGGAGAGGTATCAGGAGATCAGGAGAGGCATCAGGAGAGGTATCAGGAGAGCATCAGGAGAGGTATCAGGAGAGGCATCAGGAGAGGTATCAGGAGAGCCATCAGGAGATCAGGAGGTATCAGGAGAGGCATCAGGAGAGGCATCAGGAGAGGTATCAGGAGAGGCATCAGGAAGGTATCAGGAGTATCAGGCATCAGGAGAGGCATCAGGAAAGATATGAAGAGAGGCACAGGAGAGGAGAGGCATCAGGAGACAGGTTCATTTACAGCATCTGAATGTCTTACAAAGCCACATCACAGAGTCTGCAGTAACCAGTACCAGTAAAATGCAGGTCCTTTTTTTACCCCCCGCCTCCCTTCCCTTCCCTCAGTTTAGGAAAATCCCAACAGATTTTCCCCTACATTAGGCCTTTTCCAGACACAGTCCTCTTGTCCTGTACGTTTTCCTTGTTTTTAGGGCTATCCTTCACACAGTTCCTGGTCCCACAGATAATCTCCCATTTTTCAATTATCCCAGTTATATTTCTCTCATCCTGCAAATCCTCCCCCCACCTCCACCCCTCAACCTACCGCTGTGTTGCAAGCAATGCCAAATATATTTCTATTGTTCTACAGATTCACCTCCATGCGCAAGACCATTCCATGTCAGGTTCTCTTGTCCTACTGATGCTCCCTATGTTGATGACTGTCCCATGAGGAAAATGAGGGAAGAAGGATACCCTGCAGTCTGAGGATCAGTACATGGGAAGATGGAATGGAGCAGCCAGACCTATCAGGAGGGGTGGATTGAACAGCCAAACACATCAGGAGAGGTGGAATGGAGCAGCCAGACACATCAGGAGAGGTGGAATATCAGCAGTCAGACACATCAGCAGGGGTAGAATGGAGCAGCCAGACACATCAGGAGAGGTGGAATGGAGCAGTCAGACACATCAGGAGAGGTGGAATGGAGCAGCCAGACACATCAGGAGAGGTGGAATGGAGCAGTCAGACACATCAGGAGAGGTGGAATGAAGCAATCAGACACATCAGGAGAGGTGGAGCAGCCAGACACATCAGGAGAGGTGGAATGGAGCAGCCAGACACATCAGGAGAGGTGGGAATGGAGCAGCCAGACACATCAGCAGGGGTAGAATGGAGCAGTCAGACACATCAGGAGAGGTGGAATGGAGCAGCCAGACACATCAGGAGAGGTGGAATGAAGCAATCAGACACATCTGGGGGGGGCAGGAATGGTGCAGCCAGACACATCGGGGAGAGGTGGAATGGAGCAGTCAGACACATCAGGAGAGGTGGAATGGAGCAGCCAGACACATCAGGAGAGGTGGAATGAAGCAATCAGACACATCTGTGTATGGGTATACACTCCTGTCAGCTGAAGATCAGAAAACATGGGATCTTTGGTCATGGCGCCAGTCATGAGGATTGCTTTCAGTGCTACTTTCTGAATTCTCCTCTGGTTCAGTCTTCTTTGAATCCCCCATCTGTCAGTTTGCTGACCACGGTCTTCTCCTCGCCCACCACTTCTCTGTGTTTGGAAATCTTGCAGACCCGCATCCTGAGATTCCTGGCTGTATCCTGCAGGATTGACGAAAGCTGCGTTGTAATGCTGGGCATTACGTGGATCATATGAGAAACCTTGCTGATACTCGCTATGCATGTAGGACTGGTCATACCTCACTCCATGGTGCAGACTGAAATGTTCATTTCCCTGTGATTCCCAGATTCTGCTGTCACACTGACAGGGAGTTCTGCCGTTGGTGGGGTCAGCCAGTTGGTCACATCTCCAGTTTTTTTTCTGCTCTCTCCACAGCCCGAGGCTGAGGCACCATCCTGGGACTCCGACACCTCCCTGCTTCGTTCTGGGAAACCTGCCGCAAGGGCCTGTGTTTTCCAGTAACCATTCCAGAGCAGCATTGTGTGGTTCCACTGGAAAGAATGAAAGATCATAATCCCTCGTGTTGGCTCCCCTTGGAATCAAGTGAGTTCTTGTGTACTCACTTTGTAATCTCTCAGACCATGCCACAGGAGGGCCTTTACAAGCCTGAGGCTGGGCAGAGGCAGCACCACCATCAGCTGGTCTGGCATGGTATTCCCAGGGTCACGCAAGTGTCTCGCATTCCTTCCAATACTGTGCCTTCTTTCTCTGACGTTTGAGAGCGGCTGGTCAGATTGTGCCAGACCTTGAGAAAAACTGCTGTACTGGTGTTTGCCAGGATCCCAGCTTGGTACCAACTTTGACGGCTCTTGCCATGATGATTCCTGAAATCCGATCCCTGCCTGACCTCTGTTTGATGACGGCTCATCGTTGTGATTGGTTTGGGCTTGGGGTGACAGTGCTTGACCAGTTTGGTGTCCATTGTTGTTTTTGAGCCAAGCTGTTTCTCACTGACTGTTCTGCTGTTAGAGGGGCTGGCGTTTTTCTTCAATGTTTGCTCTGCATGTTCTCCAGCCTGTTTTGCTTTGTCTTCTTGACACTGATGCTGACTGACAGTCACATTGGGAAGTGCAGCCTCACTATCTTCAGAGAGAGACAAGACTGGTGGATCAGACAAGAGGGGACCTTCAAGAACATCTGAACGCAGAGAAAGAGAGTTCAGAGGATGCAGGTGCAGCGTCAACAGAGGACCAGTCCATGCAATGCCACTCAGCTCTATCACAATGCTGCACTGAAAAAGACTGATGTCTGTCATGACAAGTTTGACCTTCTGGCTTCTCCACTTCAGTAGGCCTCTGGACGATGGGAGTACCGCTGTTTTCAACAGTATCCTCAAGACCTAACATCTCAAAACCATGGAACTGGGAAGACAAACTCTCACCCTGGCTTACATCAGAATGCCAGCTGCAAACTCTTTCCACCTCTCTTTCCTCAAGGAGCACACTCTGATCAGGTCAGCAGCAGCAGGTTCATCACCGTCCTGTGGAAGGAGTCTGCATGTCTCATCTGTACAAGGCTGTGCAGGATCTTCATAATAGGAGTCCTGGGCAGCACTCTGGAGATCTGGATCAGCCTTGTTCTGGTCATTCTGCTCCAGGCAGACAGCACCAGCTGAACTCTGTTCTGTCTCATGTGAAGTCCTGTCCTTGTTTCTGTCCATCAACTGTGTCGTGAATCTCTGCTTCAACTACCTGTTGTCTTCCATCTTGAATTGAGTCAGAATCTTCCGAGGCAGACTTCACTTGGTCAAACCCTTTAAGTCTGACATCTTCCTTTCGAGTTCTGTGGCCAGAGGACTTGTCACGGCGGGGGCCGAGCAGTGTCTTAGTGTTTCTCATCGACGTTTCCCTGTGTTGAGGCATGTTAACAATGGCCTTGTCCAGTGACTCCACAAAATCGCTTTCTGCATCACAACTATTCAACATGCCACTGTTTTACTCCAGGTCTGACCTTATCTCCACCTTGCAGATCATCTAAACTCAACAGGTCTGGATTTTGAAACTCATCTGGTTTTACTGTTTCCTACTTTACGAAGCCTTTTCAGCCCCCTGTAGACATGCTTTGAGAAGCCGTTGGTGCCAAACACTTTCAGCAGCTTACCTGTTCATAAAACACAACACACCTGTGGTTAATATTCAATCAGAACAGATGAAGTACCAAACATCTCTTTTTTTTTTTCAAGCTGAAACAAATCTTCCAGTTTTCTAAACCTGCAATCCATAGGATTTGAGATTCAAAACAAATCTGATTTCCTGAATGATAATGAAATTTCTTAAAACTTTTCAATAATTTCGAGAAGAAAGAGGCTTGTTTACTCTATTCCTTGCAATGAACGCACTCCAGCCATTACTCAGATGTGCAATTTAATACTGCCCTGACGTCTGTAGTCAGCTGGGCTATAGTCATGATCTGCCATTTCATACTGCCCTGATGTATTGACTGTAGTCAGCTGGGCTATAGTCATGACCTCCCATTTCATACTGCGCTGATGTATTGACTGTAGTCAGCTGGGCTATAGTCATGACCTCCCATTTCATACTGCCCTGATGTCTGTAGTCAGCTGGGCTATAGCAATGACCTGCCATTTCATACTGCCCTGATGTCTGTAGTCAGCTGGGCTATAGCAATGACCTGCCATTTCATACTGCCCTGATGTAGTGACTGTAGTCAGCTGGGCTATAGTCATTACCTTCCGTTTTATACTGCCCTGATGTCTGTAGTCAGCTGGGCTATAGTCATTACCTTCCGTTTTATACTGCCCTGATGTCTGTAGTCAGCTGGGCTATAGTCATTACCTTCCGTTTTATACTGCCCTGATGTCTGTAGTCAGCTGGGCTATAGTCATTCATTACTTCCGTTTTATACTGCCCTGATGTCTGTAGTCGGCTGGGCTATAGTCATTACCTTCCGTTTTATACTGCCCTGATGTCTGTAGTCAGCTGGGCTATAGTCATTACTTCCGTTTTATACTGCCCTGATGTCTGTAGTCGGCTGGGCTATAGTCATTACCTTCCGTTTTATACTGCCCTGATGTCTGTAGTCAGCTGGGCTATAGCCATCACCTGCCATTTCATACTGCCCCACATCACCCACCCGAACACACACACACACCCCCCCCCTTACCACACCACCGGCCACTGACATAACCAAAAGGAATGCATTCATTTCAATACATTACATCCCCACCCTGCCACTGACAGAACCCTCAGGAGTGCAGTCATTTCAATACATTACATCCCCCCCCCCTTCCCCCCCCCCCCCCCCCCCCCCCGCCACTGACAGAAACAACAGGAGTGCAGTCACTTCAATACATTACATCCCCCCCCCCCCACCACTGACAGAACCAATAGGAGTGCAGTTATTTCAATACATTACATCCCCCACCCCACCACGCCAGTGACAGAACCAACAGGACTGCAGTCATTTCAATACAATAAATCCCACACACACCCCACCACGCCAGTGACAGAACCAACAGGACTGTAGTCATTTCAATACAATAAATCCCACACACACCCCACCACGCCAGTGTGACAGAACCAACAGGAGTGCAGTCATTTCAATACAATACATCCCCCCCCCCCCCCCCCCCCCCCCCATGCCGCAGACATGACCAACAGGAGTGCAGTCATTTCAGTACATTACATCGCGCCCCCCCTCCTGCAACTGACATAACCAACAGGAGTGCAGTCATTTCAATAAATTACATCACCCCCCTGCCACTGACAAAACGAACAGTGGTGCAGTCATTTCAATACATCACCATCCCCTCCCACCCCCACTCTGCCACTGACAAAACCAACAGGAGAGCAGTAATTTCAATACATTACACCCCCCACCCCCCTGCCACTGAAATAACCAACAGGAGTGCAGTCATTTAAATAAATTAAATATCCATCCCCCCCCGCCCCCCCCCCTCCCCCCCCCCCACCCCCCCCCCGCCACTGAAATAACCAACAGGAGTGCAGTCATCTCAATACATTACACCCCCCCCCCCCCACGCCACTGATATAACCAACAGGAGTGCAGTCATTTAAATACATTACATCACAAACACACACACACACACCACACACCACACACACCCCACCACCTACCACTTACAAAACCATCAGGAGTGCAGTCATTTCAATATATTACATCCCCCCTCCAGCCCCCACCCCCATCCCCACCCCCCGCACTGCACCTGACATAAAAAACAGGAGTGCAGTCATTTCAATACATTACATCCCCCCCCCCCCCCCCCCCCCCCCGTCACTGACAACACCAACAGGAGTGCAGTCATTTCAATAAATTACATCACCCCCCTGCCACTGACATAGCCAACAGGAGTGCAGTCATTTCAATAATTACATCACCCCCCCTGCCACTGACAAAACCAACAGTAATGCAGTCATTTCAATAATTACATCCCACCCACCCCACCCCACCCCCCTGCCACTGACATAGCCAACAGGAATGCAGTCATTTCAATAATTACACATCCCCCCCTCCCCCCCTGCCACTGACAAAACCAACAGAAGTGCAGCAGTCATTTCAATACATTACATCACCCCCACCCCCCCCCCCCCCCCCCCCCCCCCCCCCCCGCCACTGAAATAACCAACAGGAGTGCAGTCATCTCAATACATTACATCCACCCCCCCCCCCCCCCCCCCCCACCACTGACTAAACCAACAGAAGTGCAATTATTCAATACGTTACATCACCTCCCGCTATCCCCACCCTGCCACTGACAAAACCAACGGGAGTGCAGTCATTTCAATACATAACATCCCCCTCCCCGGCTCCCCCCTCCCCCCCCCCCCCCCCCTGCGCCACTGACATAACCAACAGGAGTGCAGTCATTTCATCCATTACATGCCCCCAACCCCCACCCCCCTGCCGCTGACAAAACTAATAGTAATGCAGTCATTTCAATACATGGCATCAACCCAATCCCCCGCCAGTGACAGAAACAACAGGAGTGCAGTCATTTCAATATATTACATTCCCCCCCACCCCCACCCCCCCACTGCCGACGACAGAATCAACAGGAGTGCAGTCGTTTCAATACATTACATCTCCCACCCATTACATTACAGTCGTTTCAATACAATACATCCCCCCCCCGCCCCCCCCCCCCCCTCCCCCACCCCCACCGCCTCGCCACTGACAAAACCAACAGGAGTGCAGTCATTTCAAAACTTTGCATCTCCCCCACCCCCCGCCACTGACATAACCAACAGGAGTGCAGTCATTTCAATATATTACCCCCCCCCCCCCCCCCCCCCCCCCCCCCCCCCCCCCCCACACTGCCACTGACAGAACCAACAAGAGTGCAGTCGTTTCAATATATTACATCCCCCCCCCCCCTCCACACACCCCCCCCCCTCCCCCACCCCCCCCCCCCCCCCATGCCACTGCCACTGACATAACCAACAGAGTGCAGTCATTTCAATATATTACATCCCCTCATCCCCCCCCACGCCACTGACATAACCAACAGGAGTGTAGTCATTTCAATATATTACATCCCCTCTCACCCCCCCCCCCCCACCTCCCCTGCCACTGACAGAACCAACAGGAGGTCAGTCATTTCAATACATTACATCACCCCCACCTCTGCCACTGACAGAACCAATAGGAGTGCAGTTATTTCAATACATTACATCCCCCACCCCACCACGCCAGTGACAGAACCAACAGGACTGCAGTCATTTCAATACAATAAATCCCACACACACCCCACCACGCCAGTGACAGAACCAACAGGACTGTAGTCATTTCAATACAATAAATCCCACACACACCCCACCCACGCCAGTGACAGAACCAACAGGAGTGCAGTCATTTCAATACAATACCATCCCCCCCCCCCCCCCCCCCCCATGCCGCAGACATGACCAACAGGAGTGCAGTCATTTCAGTACATTACATCGCGCCCCCCCCCTCCTGCAACTGACATAACCAACAGGAGTGCAGTCATTTCAATAAATTACATCTCCCCCCCCTGCCACTGACAAAACGAACAGTGGTGCAGTCATTTCAATACATCACATCCCCTCCCACCCCCACTCTGCCACTGACAAAACCAACAGGAGAGCAGTAATTTCAATACATTACACCCCCCACCCCCCCTGCCACTGAAATAACCAACAGGAGTGCAGTCATTTAAATAAATTACATCCCTCCCCCTCCGCACCCCCCCCCCCCCCCCCCCCCCCCCCCCCCCCCCCGCCACTGAAATAACCAACAGGAGTGCAGTCATCTCAATACATTACATCCCCCCCCCCCCCGCCCACGCCACTGATATAACCAACAGGAGTGCAGTCATTTAAATACATTACATCACAAACACACACACACACACACACACACACACACACACACACACCACCACCTACACTTACAAAACCATCAGGAGTGCAGTCATTTCAATATATTACATCCCCCCTCCAGCCCCCACCCCCATCCCCACCCCCCGCACTGCACCTGACATAAAAAACAGGAGTGCAGTCATTTCACATTACATTACCCCCCCCCCCCCCCCCCCCCCCCCCCCCCCGTCACTGACAACACCAACAGGAGTGCAGTCATTTCAATAATTACATCACCCCCCTGCCACTGACATAGCCAACAGGAGTGCAGTCATTTCAATAATTACATCACCCCCCTGCCACTGACAAAACCAACAGTAATGCAGTCATTTCAATAATTACATCCCACCCACCCCACCCCACCCCCCTGCCACTGACATAGCCAACAGGAATGCAGTCATTTCAATAATTACATCCCCCCCCCTCCCCCCTCCCCCCCTGCCACTGACAAAACCAACAGAAGTGCAGTCATTTCAATACATTACATCACCCCCACCCCCCCCCCCCCCCCCCCCGCCACTGAAATAACCAACAGGAGTGCAGTCATCTCAATACATTACATCCACACACACACACACACACACCCCCCCCCCCCCCCCCCCGCCACTGACTAAACCAACAGAAGTGCAATTATTTCAATACGTTACATCACCTCCCGCTATCCCCACCCTGCCACTGACAAAACCACGGGAGTGCAGTCATTTCAATACATAACATCCCCCTCCCCGGCTCCCCCCCCCCCCCCCCCCCCCCCCCCCCCCCTGCGCCACTGACATAACCAACAGGAGTGCAGTCATTTCAATCCATTACATGCCCCCAACCCCCACCCCCCCTGCCGCTGACAAAACTAATAGTAATGCAGTCATTTCAATACATGGCATCGACCCAATCCCCCGCCAGTGACAGAAACAACAGGAGTGCAGTCATTTCAATATATTACATTCCCCCCCACCCCCACCCCCCCACTGCCGACGACAGAATCAACAGGAGTGCAGTCGTTTCAATACATTACATCTCCCACCCATTACATTACAGTCGTTTCAATACAATACATCCCCCATCGCCCCCCCCCCCCCCCCCCCCCCCCCCCCCACCGCCTCGCCACTGACAAACCAACAGGAGTGCAGTCATTTCAAAACTTTGCATCTCCCCCACCCCCCGCCACTGACATAACCAACAGGAGTGCAGTCATTTCAATATATTACACGCCACCCCCCCCCCCCCCCCCCCCCCCCCACACTGCCACTGACAGAACCAACAAGAGTGCAGTCGTTTCAATATATTACACCCCCCCCCCCCCCCCCCACACACACCCCCCCTCCACCCCCCTCCCCCCCCCCCCATGCCACTGACATAACCAACAGGAGTGCAGTCATTTCAATATATTACATCCCCTCATCCCCCCCCCCCCCCCCCCCCCACGCCACTGACATAACCAACAGGAGTGTAGTCATTTCAATATATTACATCCCCCTCTCTCACCCCCCCCCCCCCCCCCCACCTCCCCTGCCACTGACAGAACCAACAGGAGGTCAGTCATTTCAATACATTACATCACCCCCACCTCTGCCACTGACATAACCAACAGGAGTGCAGTCATTTCAACACATTACATCACCCTCTCTCCCCCCCACCCACCCCCCCCCACCCCACCCCCCGGCACTAACATAATAAACAGTAGTGCAGTCATTTCAATACATTACACACACACACACACACACACACACACACACACACCGCCACTGACACAACCAACAGATGTGCTGTCATTTCAATACATTACATCCCCCGACCCCCTGCCACTGTCATAACCAACAGGTGTGCTGTCATTTCAATACATTACACACACACACACACACACACACACACACACACGCACACATACCCGCCACTGACATAACCAACAGGAGTGCAGTCATTCCAATACATTACACGCCCCACCCCCACCCCCGCCACTGACAAAACCAACAGCAGTGCTGTCATTTCAATACATTCAAACCCCCGCCCCCCACCTCCCCACCCCCCTTGCCCTGCAACTGACAAAACCAACAGGAGTGCAGTTACTTCAATACATTACATTCCCCCAAACCCCACTGCCACTGACAAAACCAACAGTAATGCAGTAATTTCAATACATTACATCCCCTCCACCCCCCCGCCACTAACATAACCAACAGCAGTGCAGTCATTTCAATACGTTACATCCCCCCCCCCCCCCCCCCCCCTGCCACTGACAGAACCAACAGGAGTGCAGTCATTTCAACACATTAAATCTCCCCCCCCCCCCCCCCCACCTCCCACCAGGCATTGACATAATCAACAAGAGTGCAGTCATTTCAATACATCACATCCCGCCCCCCCCCACCCCTTGCCACTGACAAAACCAACAGGAGTGCTGTCATTTCAATACATTACATCCCCCCCCCTCCCCCGCCACTGCCACTGCCACAACAAACAGGAGTGCAGTCATTTCAATACATTACAACACCCTCCCCACCTCCCCCCCCCCCTGCCACTGCCAAAACCAACAGGAGTGCAGTCATTTCAATACATTACATCCCTCCCTCTCCCCCGCCCTTTGCCAATGACATAACCAACAGGAGTACAGTCTTTCAAAACATTACATCCCCCTGCCAATGACGTAACAAACAGGAGTGCAGTCATTTCAATACATTACATCCTCCCCCCCCCCCCTCTGCCACTGACATAACCATCAGGAGTGCAGTCATTTCAATACATTACATCCCACCCCACCCACACCCCCCCCGCCCTGCCACTGACATAACCAACAGGAGTGCAGTCATTTCAATACATTACACAGCCCCCCCCCCCCCCCCCCCCACGCCACTGACTTAGCCAACAGGAGTGCAGTCAGCAGTCATTTCAACACATTACATCTGCCCCCCCCCCCCCCCCCCCCCCCCCCCCCCCCCGCCCCCTTGCCACTGACAGAACCAACAGGAGTGCAGTCATTTCAATATATTACATCGCCCCTACCCCTGCCACTGACAGAACCAACAGGAGTGCAGTCATTTCAACACATTACATTCCAGTCTCTCTCCCCCCCCCCCCCCCCCCCCACCCCCCACCCCGGCACTAACATAATAAACAGGAGTGCAGTCATTTCAATACATTACCCCCACCCCACACCCCTGCCACTGACAGAACCAACAGGTGTGCAGTCATTTCAATACATTACATCCCCCCCGACCCTGCCACTGTCATAACCAACAGGTTGCTGTCATTTCAATACATCACACACACACACACACACACACACACACACACACACACGCCACTGACATATCCAACAGGAGTGCTGTCATTTCAATACATTACATCCGGCCCCCGCTGCCACTGACACAACCAACAGGAGTGCAGTCATTCCAATACATTACACACACACACACACACCCTTGCCACTGACATAACCAACAGCAGTGTTGTCATTTCAATACATTCAAACCCCACCCCCACCCCCCTGCAACTGACAAAACCAACAGGAGTGCAGTTATTTCAATACATTACATTCCCCCCCACCCCCCTGCAACTGACAAAGCCAACAGTAATGCAGTAATTTCATTGCATTACATCACCCCCACCCTCCGCCACTAACATAACCAACAGCAGTGCAGTCATTTTCAATACCCCCCCCCCCCTGCCCACTAACAGAACCAACAGGAGTGCAGTCATTTCAACACATCCCTCCCCCCCCCCCCCCCCCCCCCCCCCCCCCCCGTTTGCCAATGACATAACCAACAGGAGTACAGTCATTTCAAAACATTACAACCCCCTGCCAATGACATAACAAACTGGAGTGCAGTCATTTCAATACCTTACATCCCCACCCCACCCCCCCCACCCCCACCCCCCCCCGCTGCCACTGACATAACCAACAGGAGTACAGTCATTTCAATACATTACATCCCTCCTGCCAGTGACTTAACCATCAGGAGTGCAGACATTTCAATACAGTACAGCCCGCCCCCCACCCCAACTGCCACTGACATGACCAACAGGAGTGCAGTCATTCCAATACATTCCATCCTCACCCCCCTGGCACTGACATAACCATCAGGAGTGCAGTCATTTTTCAATACATTACATACCAACCCCCCCCCCCCCCCCCCCACCACTGACATAACCAACAGGAGTGTAATCTAATTGAAACAAACTTGAAATTCCTGTTGCTCTACACAAAAATGACAAACACATCTAAAAAAGAAAACACTGTAAACTAGGCTTAAACTACTTTCTCTCTCACACACACACACACACACACACACACACACACACACACGCACATGAAAGCACACTAAGCCCTGTCTGATGCATTATATACAACATACTTACATGTTAATTCTGGATTCCTCTCAAATCAGAAGAGGTAAAAATGATGACTGTACACTACATCAAGGTCTGTTTTGCGAAACAGCAAAATGGACTCTGAAGAAAATGACTCTAAAATTCATATTTCATCATGAATTAATATGTGAATTTCAATAAGCACACACATCCCTTCTCCCCCTCCCTCCTCTCCTAAAAAAAAGAAAGCAAGAAAGAAACGAAAAGTTTGTTGCCCATATTCCTGCTGCTCACCTCTGTGTGCTACGAAAGATCTTCGGATGAAAATGATGGACAAACCAACAGCAACAAGAACAGCAACAAGAACACCACCACAGGAGCAATCTGCCACACTTCCTTCTTGTGATGATTTCCTGCAGTTAGACACCAATAGTACAACTTAAAAAAAAACAATTTCAAACCAAAGGAGCAGAGAGGCAAAATAGTCCTGAACTGATGAAAAACACACACACACACAAACATGGTAATAATGTAAAAAATTGTGAGCACTTCCGAGAAAATGATAGTGGAACTGTATTTTTAAAATTTAGAGGTTTGCGCATCAATAGAAAGAGGAAGCAAAGACCTTTCCAATGATAAAGAAAGTGTTTCTGTATGCTAAAATTTGAACAATAAACAATATGGCGCTTCAAGGTGTACAATAGCCATTATCACCGACAGTTCATACAATTCTCAATCTGATAAAACTGTACTATACAGAGGGCTAGTTGTTCTGCTCAATTTATCACCGACTGTTCATACAAATGCAAACAAAAAAGATATGCAAAAACATAGCCATGCCATAAAAAGATACGTCGAAAGCCATCAGGGCAGGCAGATACTGCGGAATTGACAGCTACTGTCCACTTTGAACTGCTTTTGCCTAAATCAGTTTCAGTTTCTTCAAGAAGGCGTCACTGCATGCAGACTAGTCCATATACACTACACCACATACACTAAGTTTTGAGATCACACTACGCATGGTTTTAAACTGATGGCTAAATGAATTAACAGCTAAGATGAGAGAATTGAAGAAGAGGGTCTCGTGGCTACAACTTAGCAGATGTCTGATCTTTGCATTAGCTCAACGCGCTTGTCAGACCTTGAGTGCCTATCTGACATTGGTTGGTTCTTTTTTTTTTTTTTTTTTTTTTTTTTTTTTTTTTTGCCTAAATGCCAGATGACAATAGAAAATCTGGCATGCAAGAAAGTGTACAGGTTATCAATGAAAAGACATGGGAATACTCAAAAAAGGCAGGACCGTGGACAGATGCAAACAATGTAAAGAAACAAAAAGGCAGAAGGACAGTGGACAGATGCAACAATTTTTTTTTTTAAAAGACAGAACACAGTGGACAGATGCAAACAATAAAAAAAGACAGGGCAGTGGACAGATGCAAACAATATAAAGAAATAAAAAAGCCAGAGTTAAGAGTAAAAAAAAAGGGAACTATTACTGAAAGAGCCCCTCCCACTTCCTCCCTCTTTCCCCCCTCCCTCCCCTTGCTCTGCATCCCCCATGATGTGACAGATGAACATGGACAGAAGTTATATATGCACAGAATTCTCCTTTTGCCTCTTCCCTCCCCTCGCACTTCATCATCCCCCATGATGTGACAGTTCCCTCCCCTCGCACTTCATCCCCCATGAAGTGACAGTTCCCTCCCCTCGCACTTCATCCCCCATGATGTGACAGTTCCCTCCCCTCGCACTTCATCCCCCCATGATGTGACAGTTCCCTCCCCTCGCACTTCATCCCCCATGAAGTGACAGTTCCCTCCCCTCGCACTTCATCCCCCCATGATGTGACAGTTCCCTCCCCTCGCACTTCATCCCCCATGATGTGACAGTTCCCTCCCCTTGCACTTCATCCCCCATGATGTGACAGTTCCCTCCCCTCGCACTTCATCCCCCCATGATGTGACAGTTCCCTCCCCTCGCACTTCATCCCCCCATGATGTGACAGTTCCCTCCCCTCGCACTTCATCCCCCATGAAGTGACAGTTCCCTCCCCTCGCACTTCATCCCCCATGATGTGACAGTTCCCTCCCCTCGCACTTCATCCCCCCATGATGTGACAGTTCCCTCCCCCTCGCACTTCATCCCCCCATGATGTGACAGTTCCCTCCCCTCGCACTTCATCCCCCCATGATGTGACAGTTCCCTCCCCTCGCACTTCATCCCCCCCATGATGTGACAGTTCCCTCCCCTCGCACTTCATCCCCCCATGATGTGACAGTTCCCTCCCCTCGCACTCATCCCCCCATGATGTGACAGTTCCCTCCCCTCGCACTTCATCCCCCATGATGTGACAGTTCCCTCCCCTCGCACTTCATCCCCCATGATGTGACAGTTCCCTCCCCTCGCACTTCATCCCCCATGATGTGACAGTTCCCTCCCCTCGCACTTCATCCCCCATGATGTGACAGTTCCCTCCCCTCGCACTTCATCCCCCCATGATGTGACAGTTCCCTCCCCTCGCACTTCATCCCCCATGATGTGACAGTTCCCTCCCCTCGCACTTCATTCCCCATGATGTGACAGTTCCCTCCCCTCGCACTTCATCCCCCCATGATGTGACAGTTCCCTCCCCTCGCACTTCATCCCCCCATGATGTGACAGTTCCCTCCCCTCGCACTTCATCCCCCCCCATGATGTGACAGTTCCCTCCCCTCGCACTTCATCCCCCCATGATGTGACAGTTCCCTCCCCTCGCACTTCATCCCCCCATGATGTGACAGTTCCCTCCCCTCGCACTTCATCCCCCCATGATGTGTGACAGTTCCCTCCCCTCGCACTTCATCCCCCATGATGTGACAGTTCCCTCCCCTCGCACTTCATCCCCCCATGATGTGACAGTTCCCTCCCCTCGCACTTCATCCCCCCATGATGTGACAGTTCCCTCCCCTCGCACTTCATCCCCATGATGTGACAGTTCCCTCCCCTCGCACTTCATCCCCCCATGATGTGACAGTTCCCTCCCCTCGCACTTCATCCCCCATGATGTGACAGTTCCCTCCCCTCGCACTTCATCCCCCATGATGTGACAGTTCCCTCCCCTCGCACTTCATCCCCCCCATGATGTGACAGTTCCCTCCCCTCGCACTTCATCCCCCCATGATGTGACAGTTCCCTCCCCTCGCACTTCATCCCCATGATGTGACAGTTCCCTCCCCTCGCACTTCATCCCCCCATGATGTGACAGTTCCCTCCCCTTGCACTTCATCCCCCCATGATGTGACAGTTCCCTCCCCTCGCACTTCATCCCCCCATGATGTGACAGATGAACATGGAGGGAAGTTATATATGCACAGAATTCTCCTCCTTTTGACTCTTCCCTCTCTGGGGTCCATACAGAGGTATTAGGTGGGGAGGAGACATTAGATAAAAAAAAATTAAAAGATTTTTTTTACTGTGCCTCTTGATCCAAGGATAAAAGTTTATAACACAAACGTGTACATCAAGCAATGTTTGTGGCAGAAATGATGACTCAACTGTGCTGGAAAAGATAATAATTTCTTCTCTATGCACAATGTACCACTAAGTACTAGGTTCCACTACAAGTTAAGCACAAAGAATTTTGTTTCTTCATATTTTCTTTTTTTTTTTTTTTATCTAACATTAATTTTAGATATTAGATATTGAATGCATCATCTAAAAATACTGATAATCGAAGCATGTTGGAGGTTTAGCACACAGAAAAAACAAAAGGAAAATCAGAATTAGATCAGCTACATTGATGTTCTGGCAGGACAGTTTGTGCGTGAGTCTATCGTTGCTAAGGTTGTCCAGCCATCCCATGGCCTGCAATTTTTCACATGTTCCTCACTGATTTACTGAAAGGCATCAACATCATTTTTTCATCTGTTACATTAACTCTCTCTCTCTCTCTCTCTCTGTCTTTTATAAAAAAATAAAACATAATAAAAAATTCAAAAGTCTATGCAGTGATTGTTCCTTCTTCCAGTGTTCTCAGCAGCAGTGTGGGTGAAGCTCCTCTCTTGGTAAGACAGTCCGCTAACTGTGATGATGTGTGTCAGACCATTTCACTTCTTCCACAATGCCTTTCTCCATCAAGTCTTTGATCCCACTGATTTCTAGCCTCAACCGTTTTTCTGTCACTTGCTTGGTGGACTTCAAGGCATCATGTAGTGACTTACAGTCAGTCAGGCAGACAAGAGGTAGACTGTCAGTGGAAGCTTTTCCTGTGGTGATTTCAGTGAACAATGTTGCCACAAATATTGCTACATCAAGTCCTTCTGCCATAGCCAGTGTCTCACCAGCTAGTGTACTTCGTACCACTCTGTGAATTTTCTTGGAGTTCCAGCAAATAGGAATGACCTCTCCTTTCTCATTGGCAAGGAAGATGATATAGCCGCCTTGAGTTCCTCCATCCTTCAGGTTGCCAAAAGAAGCATCTGTGTAGACCATCAGTTTCAGTGTTTCAGATTCCAGGTGTTGAAATTTCAGCGTAACATGTTCTGATTTGATCTTTTTGATGACTTTGTTTGCTTCCAATAGATGTTCCACTTTCCCATCTTTCACATTAGAGAAAGCTGACAAGCATCAAATGCTACATCAGGACGACTCTGACGAGATATCCACAAAATCTGACCAACTTTGGACCTGTATATCTGTTTCTCCTCAGCTGTCATGTTGTCCTGTGTTCTGTTTTGTTTCTTCTTTTGTCAATGGGTATGGGTTCCAGAGTGTCTCCATACTTGGTTTGTTGTAGACACACTGTGTGTCCATCAGAGGACAGCTCCATGCCAATGTATTGAAAAGCTTTGTTTTCTTCCTTACCAACCCTGATGTTTTTCTGATTTCTTCAATCACATTCTGTTCAAAGACCTTTGTGCCTCCCCAGATGAAGTCATCCACGTGGCATGCTAAGATGCCAATCACCACATCTCCAGTCATCCAATAGAAGACTGCTGGGTCAACTTTTGACATCCTTCCTCCAAGTTTTTGCATAACATCTTTGACCTGTTTGTACCATTGCAGAGAAGCATCATTTAGTCCATACACACATTTCTCTCTAAATGCCATAACTTTCCTTTGCTGTGAGCTTCTTTCGGTGGCCTCACAAAAATGTCTCTGTCGATTTCTTTTCCTTGCAGAAAGGCTGTCTTAATGTCCATAGAGCATGGGCTCCATTTCTTTGGGCAAAAATAGAGAGAATCACTCGCAGTGATTCACTTGCACAAGTGGGGGAATCCTTTTGAATGTCGTCATTTCCTATTTCTTCGAAATCCCCGCACCACTAGTCTAGCTTTGGGAGTCATTCCTTGTTTAGTTTGTTTCATTGTACATATCCATCTGGTTGAAACACATCTTTGTCCAGTATCTTCCACTTCACTATATACATGATTTCTTTGCCAGCTCTCCATTTCTTCTTGTTTGGCTTTCTCAAAGCAAACTCCTTCTATCATCATGACAGTGTCTTCGGAGCACAATGCCAAGTCACACTCTGCAGATGATATAACAAGTTTGTTGACCTTGGTTAAATCCACTGACATTCTTTCTCCTTTATATTTTTGGTTCTGTGCACTCAATGTTGTACCAGTTTTTGTTTCTCCCAGTTGATTTTCCAGCTTTGTTTATTATCTTTGCAGATATGCGCTTTCCATTGTCTTTGTGTTCATATGAAATCATCTGGCCTGTTTTGAGTTTCTTGAAATCAATGTTCTTTGTGTTTATGTCATTTGTTTCATTCATTTCATCTGATTCAGTGTCTGATTCTGTATCAAAGTCTGGTAATGTTTCTGTACATATGTTCTTTGTGTTGTCTTCCTCTTCACGAGCAGGTTTGGTGTACTGTGAGCTTTTGTTCTCCTCATAACTGTTGCTTGTGGAAGACTGTGAGTTAAACTCAGCTTCAGGGTTTGTTTTCTCTTGTTCTTCTTTCACTTTTCTTAATCTAGTTTGATGTACTCGGACTAGAGTTCCACCATGACGCACAAAAATCACACTTCCATCTTGTCCTATCACATTTCCTGGTCCCTTCCATTCTTCATTATTTGGGCGCTTGTAGTAGACCTTGTCTCCCATCTGATATACATCGTATGAGGATCGTGTCTGTGTTCTCAAGCTCTTCTCAGTCTCTCTGAACTTTCAGCTTCTGTGAATGCCTTTCTGGGCGCATGCATACCACTGATGTGTTCTCCAACCGTCTTGCTTCTGGTGGTGCCTTCCAGAGCAGGCAATTTGTCATTGACTACAGACGGAAAGTTTGGATTTCTCCCATACACCAGCTGATAGGGGGACTGAAGCCATGTGTGTGTTGACCATGCTGTTCTTGGCTGCCAGTGCCCAGCACAGCACAGTGCTGTCTCCCAATCCAGATCTTTCCTGTCAGACATGATTTTCAGCAGAATGTTGGAAAGGGTTTGGTTGTGACGTTCCATCAGACCATTGCTCCACGGGCTGTAGGCTGCTGTAGTTTTCACTTCAATGTTGAAGTTTTCACACATGTCATGGAATTCATCATTGCTAAATTCTCTGCCATTGTCACTTATCAGTACTTCTGGTGGGCATGCACTGCAATCCAGTACTTCATGAAGTTGTGCACTATGACTGATGACTGTTTGCTTCTGATTATTGCAGCAGCACTGAATCTAGTAAACTGGTCAATCATGTGAAGGTACCAGACATTTTTGCCAAGCTCATGAAGATCAACAGCCACTGCTTGATTGTAGTCGTTTGCCAAAGGCATTCCTACTGATGGTTTTGGCGGCGTTTTTCTGTGTCGAGCACATACATCACACTCTTCTACTAACTTTGTCATTTTCTTGTACAAATCTATGTCTTTGACTCCTGCATTCTGCATTAACTTCTTCAGATTCTCTGCTGAAGCATGCCCAAACTGTTTGTGAAGTTTCAGAAGTGATTTTGTTTGTTCTTTTTCATCTAGATTTTCCAAGGTCAGCAGGATTTCACCATCGTTTTGCATCACTCCTTTGTTTCCGACAATATCAATGCAATAATGTCCAGTTGAAGTGTAGTTTTTAGCTCCACAGGTTGTTGAAACATTGTGGCTTTGTCATTGGACATATCCAGAACAGTTCCTGCTTTCTTCAAAGAATCCTTGCTCAGCAAGAGTGGAAGTTCTATATCCACAACTTCTGTTTCAATGTTACACTTTGTCTTGCCAATCTGAGCTGGGATTGTCACATTCATGTATGAGTGCACTTGAGCACCATCTCCAAACCTGAAAATCTTTGTACTTGCCTTTTTCTTGATGACTTTCTTTTGATCTTCTTCTAGTCTATTCACATATTCTTCATACCATTTCTTGCCACAGACAGTTTTGGTGCATGCTGTATCAATAACTGCACAGCCATAAGATTCTGTCATCAGTATCTCATTCTCTGTACTGTGTTCTTTAGTGAATAATGCCAAGTTGCATTGTTCTTCACATTCTTCATAATATTCAGTGTTAGTGTCTGTCATTCTCACTTCTTCTTTGTGTGGGCATTGTTTGGCCCAGTGAAACACTGACTGGCAAACAGCACACTTTGTTCTCCTTCCATATTTGTCCAGTGGATTTGAGCCTCTGGAACTTTGTTCTTTGGCCATGTTCTTTGATCACTTGAATTAGGTGGATCTGGAAATCTACTTCCTCTGTATCTTGTACTGTTCTTTGTCACAAACGCTTCTTCTTGTTTCACTATGATTTCATCCTCAACTTTGGCTCCTGAATGACCTCCAAAAATTCTTTTCAAAGCAGACTTCATAGAAGAAAAATTTTCTATCAGATGCTGCAGTCAGCACTAACTGTTTTTCTTTTTCTGTCAAACCTGCATTGTCCAATAGTTTGAACGCCAATACTGCATCAGGATACTCCATCTTGTATTTCTTGCAGATCGTGTATCTTCTTTCATACTCTACAATGTAATCAGCCATTGACATGCTTTGCCCTTTCTTAAATGACTCAAAATCCGAGTATGAAGAATACGCTAGATCAATTTCATCTTGAAGAAAGAGAGCAGAGCATCAAGAGCAGTAATCAAAAACGTTCATACCATCTCTGGTGTTCAGTTCTGCAGCGTCGATCTCCAAAGCTCTCTCGCTCGAGCTTGTCCCGTTAGCGATAACGTAACCGCTAATGCTTGTTTCTCAGGCTTCATGTCTGTCACTAGCTTCCAAACTTCAAGTTCGTTTTTCCACGTCTCATATACTGTGTCCGGTCCTAGACTCGGCGGTACTTTAAAGTTTTGCGCCATACTTACGCTCTGCTACCATGAAATGTTAAACTATAAATGTACTTCTAACGTTGCCTCCTCGGCTCGTACAGATTCGTTGACTCTCTGCAGGAATATCAGCCTGCTTAAGCCAAAAAAATAAAAAAAATAAAAGTAACATCTTCCAAATAAATAATACAAAACAATGAACAAAAGACAAAATATTGCTTATTTTTCAAATATCTTGGAACCAGAAAGTACCTCAACAAAATACCATTTCAAAGAGTACTTTCAAGCAATCTTGCTGATCTGGAAACAATTTTTCAAAATTAGTTTTTATCCTAATTTCTGGTTCCTTTCAGGGGGCTTGCAGCCCTGTGCTACACTACGGCAATGTCTTTCTCTGGGGAGGGCATTCCAAATGTAAATAAAGACAAAACTATCTGGACAAAAAAAAATCAGCCTTAACCCAAACTCATGTTTAAGAGCTTTCTTCTAAACCTGACCAAGTTGGGCAAAAACAGAGACATGTTGGGGTCAGAGAGACCCCCCCAAAAAGGTCAAAAGACAGACAGGTGTCTGAATAAGCCCTGGCAAGGACAAACACAACATCCAAGCCTTGTAGCACTATTGACCTGGCAATGGCAAGGCCAGACACAAGATCCAAGCCTTGTAGCGCTATTCACCTGGCAGTGGCAAGGCCAGACACAAGATCCAAGTCTTGTAGCGCTATTCACCTGGCAGTGGCAAGGCCAGACACAACATCCAAGCCTTGTAGCACTATTCACCTGGTGGTGTTGGGTCCACATCCTCTGTTGGCAAGTTCAGCTGGTGACGATCATGCAGGGTCACCGTGATCGGGGAACAGGGCCACAGGCGAGAGCACCTGCCCACCTCCCACTGGTCAGGTGTCACTTTGACCTGCACAAGAAAAGAGGGGATGGATCAAGTACAGAGGGGTGGGAACATCACTGACTGATCTGGCAAATTTCAGCTGGCGCTGTAAGAGAGTTTCCATTCAAATGACGGGAGGGAGAGAGCGCCCGAGGAAAAGCAGGGAAGAATGAGAGTGGGGGGAGGGGGGGTGGGGTGGGGGTGGGGGGGGACATCAGAGACTTACGAAAGTATGTTCAGGAGAGCCAAAGCCCAAATGTAACATGCAGAAGAATCAATAAAAATGGGAAACAGAACAGGATCAGAAAGGCAAGGGCTAAGCGTATGATGGTGGAAGGGGAAGGGCAACAAAACAAATAAACCACCGTGGGGTATTCACCTATGTGAAATGTTAATCTCCCCCCCCCCCCCCCCCCCCCCCCAATCTCCCACAGTACATAAAAATATGACACCACCTCATTCCATAGTAGATGAGGAGTTGTAATATAACATGGTTCAGCAAGTCAAGCCTTAACATCAAAACACTTTAATTCTGCCCAAAAATGGACCAACTCCGCCGCATGTACAAAGACACAACACAAACAGCACATGCACATATACCCATACATGCATGCATACACATCCATAAACACATCGATGTACCATGCGTGTACACACAAAATGACACACAATTCCTGCGATATGTTCCTTTCTTTTACACACAGACCATGCCTTTGTTTGGATTTGATAAAAAAAAAATGCTGTCAAAAAACAGCAGGAAATGTAAATGTTTCACATTCAAACCATGTTATTACAAAGACATTGACATACATACACATACATATATATATATATATATATATATATATATATATATATATATATATGTGTGTGTGTGTGTGTGTGTGTGTGTGTGTGTGTGTGTGTGTGTGTGTGTATAAGTTTAAAAGTATGATTTAAAATGGAGGTTAAACACTGAGAATATTGTTTTGAGCTATAGCTCTTGTCAGGGTATTCAGTTTGGGCACGCTACCAGTATAGCTACAACTACAAATGACAATATAACCCCGATAATAACATGAACAGTAATAAGAAAAAGCAGGAAAAGGAAGATCATATGGTATAATCCCCCATATGATGGAAGAATAAAGACTAACGTAGGAAAAGAATTCTTTAAAATTCTTATAACATCATTTCCAAAAGAACATGGACTATCTAAAATATTCAATAAAAATACCATCAAGCTATCATATCATGTATGCCCAACCTCAAAAACATAACTGACTCATCTAACAAAACTAAAGGCAACACAGCCAAAAAGGGTAACAAAAGGACATCTTGTAACTGGACTAAAAAAAGATCGGTGCCCCCTGAATAACAAAGGCCTTTACAATAATATTGTATACCAAGCCACAGTAACAACAGATAGTGACAAAGAAACACACAGGGATTACTGCAAACCATTTTAAAACCAGATATGTAAACCATAAACAGTCCTTCAAAAATGAAAAATATAAAAACCAAACAGAACTAAGTAAACACATTTGAAAACTTAAAGAAAAAAACAGACTACAATATATCATGGAAAATTATTAAAAAAAAAAAAAAAAAAAGAGCAACACCATACAATAATATCTCTAAAAAAAAATGCAACCTATGTTCTACAGAAAAGTGGCTGATATTATTCAAACCTCATCTAGCAACTCTCTGAATTCAAAAGTACACATCATAAACAACTGCAGGCATAAATGGAAATCCTTGTCAACACACCATTCCTTAACACACCCTCCCTGAACGCACAAAAAAAAAAAAAATCAAAATTAAAAAAAACTACAGGCCACGTGGAACACATGCAGAACTCACGCTTGCACACACACTATATAACACTGGTAGCGTGCCCAAACTGAATACCCTGACGAGAGCAATAGCTCGAAAACATTTTGTCAGATTTTAACCTCCATTTTAAATCATACTTTTAAACTTATGTCGCTCCCTTTTTGGTTGAGCATTTTTAGAGTTCTGAGTGGCTCTCTGATTTTATTTGTAATATATATCTATATATCTATATCTATCTATATATATATATATATATATATATATATATATATGCAAAAGTCTAAGAACTTCATATCTGAAACTGATATATTTTGAGGGAGAGAAATCAGCACTTTTTCAGCTTTCCAAAGTGAAAAATCTTGTAACAACTCCATAATTCAGAAGAAGAGTGCCAAATCAAACAGTTACTTCCCTTACCTTGTCAACTTAAAAGTATTCTGCTTCAGTGTAATGTCTCTGCAATGCACCTCAATTTCGTAAGAGTGCCAGTTCACATATGCCTACATGAGAACAAAACCAGTATGCACTGCCAATGGTGATATGACAGTAGCTGTTAATGATCCTGTAAAAAAATTTTTTTTCTTTCAAAGCAGCATTTTATAAAGCTGACAGTTGGAAACACGTGGAAATTTGAACAGATGGGATAAAAGGAGTCAACGATGCAGGCGACTGATCTTCTGACTGCCCACTGATGTGAGTCAGTGGAAGAAACACGTAAAAAAAAAAAATTGCGTTCTATTTTGTGAATGCCTTCTGTACTCACCGTGACAGTGCTGGCTTCAGGAGGAATATCTGTAATCTCCACCGAGGATGACACAACCTGCACATAAGTCAGTCAGTTAGACTTAAACAAAAAATACAGATCTTTTCATAGCTCTTTCCTAAGACTGTGTTGAGCTCATAGCAAAGTCCACCTGTCTCTTATCTACAAAAGAGAGATAATGTTGCTTATAGCCCAGCCGACCACAAAGGGCCATATCAGGGCTGTGACAGCATTCAAGTCAACTCAAGTCTTATTAATTTCATTTTTATCAAATCTCATAAATACACTCCTTTAACAAACACTCAAGAAATTTCATTAAAGTCTTTCTTCCATAAAATCTTAGATCAGATGAAAAACTGTCTTTTTTCAGAAATTCAAAAACCACATCGGGCAGAACATTTCTGAACTGGGTTTTCATGGAATCTGCTGTAAAGTGGTTGTGTCTCACATCATGCAAGTCACAACACTCTAACAGAACATGTTCCATTGTGAGTGGTACATGACATGGAATGCACCACAGAGCTTCTTCCCCTCTTAAAAGATAAGAATGGGCATAAACGGAGCAGCCTGTGTGCAAACGGCTCAAGACTGTTTCTTCTTTATGGCCGCCTTTGGAAACAGGCCAACACCAGCACCAGAAGATCATAGCCGCCACTGGAACATGGCCAACGCCAGCAGAAGAGCAGAAGATCATGGCCAACACCAGCATGCCAGCAGATCATGGCCGCCCCCTTGGAACATGGCCAACGCCAGCAGAAGATCATGGCCGCCTTTGGAACATGGCCAATGCCAGCAGGAGATCATGGCCGATCATCTTGGAACATGGCCAACGCCAACGCAGATCAGCAGCAGATCATGGCCAACACCAGCAGCAGATCATGGCCAATGGCCAACACCAGCAGATCATGGATGCCATGGCCAACGCCAGCAGGAGATCATGGCCACCCTTGGAACATGGCCAACGCCAGCAGCAGATCATGGCTGCCCTGGAACATGGCCGCCTTTGGAAACGCCAGCAGCAGATCATGGCCATGGCCCTTGGAACATGGCCAACGCCAGCAGATCATGGCCGCCCTTGATACATGGCCGACGCCAGCAGATCATGGCCGCCTTTGGAAGATGGCCAACCCAGCAGATCATGGCCGCCTTTGGAACATGGGCCAACGCCAGCAGATCAGGGCCGCCCTTGGAAGATGGCCAACGCCAGCGGCAGATCATGGCAGCAGCAGATCATCATGGCCATTGGAACATGGCCACGCCAGCAGAAGATCATGCCGCCCTTGGAACATGGCCGACGCCAGCAGAAGATCATGGCCGCCTTTGGAACATGGCCGACACCAGCAGAAGATCATGGCCACCTTTGGAACATGGCCAACGCCAGCAGCAGATCATGGCTGCCCTTGGAACATGGCCAACGCCAGCAGCAGATCATGGCCACCCTTTGGAACATGGCCAACGCCAGCAGCAGATCATGGCTGCATTGGAACATGGCCAACGCCAGCAGCAGATCATGGCTGCCCTTGGAACATGGCCAACGCCAGCAGCAGATCATGGGCCGCCCTTGGAACATGGCCAATGCCAGCAGCAGATCATGGCTGCCCCTGGAACATGGCCAACGCCAGCAGCAGATCATGGCCACCCTTGGAGCATGGCCAACGCCAGCAGCAGATCATGGCTGCCCTTGGAACATGGCCAATGCCAGCAGCAGATCATGGCCGCCCTTGGAACATGGCCAACGCCAGCAGCAGATCATGGCTGCCCTTGGAACATGGCCAACGCCAGCAGCAGATCATGGCCGCCCTTGGAACATGGCCAATGCCAGCAGCAGATCATGGCTGCCCTTGGAACATGGCCAACGCCAGCAGCAGATCATGGCTGCCCTTGGAACATGGCCAATGCCAGCAGCAGATCATGGCTGCCCTTGGAACATGGCCAACGCCAGCAGCAGATCATGGCCACCCTTGGAACATGGCCAACGCCAGCAGCAGATCATGGCCGCCTTTGGAACATGGCCAATGCCAGCAGCAGATCATGGCCACCCTTGGAACATGGCCAATGCCAGCAGCAGATCATGGCAGCCATTTGGAACATGGCCAACGCCAGCAGCAGATCATGGCCGCCCTTGGAACATGGCCAATGCCAGCAGCAGATCATGGCCGCCCTTGGAACATGGCCAACGCCAGCAGCAGATCATGGCCACCCTTGGAACATGGCCAACGCCTTGCAGCAGATCATGGCTGCACATCCCTTTGGAACATGGCCAACGCCAGCAGCAGATCATGGCCACATCCTTGGAACCATGGCCAACGCCAGCAGCAGATCATGGCCGCCTTTGGAACATGGCCAACGTCCTGCAGCAGATCGTGGCCGCTTTTGGAACATGGCCAACGCCTGCAGCAGATCAGTGGGGTTTGCAGCCCACCTTCCTTTTTTTTCTTTAGTTGACCATGTCTTGCATCCACATCAAACATTTGTTTCTTTAGTTGACCATGTCTTGCATCCACATCAAAATTTGTTTCTTTAGTAGTTGTCTATGTCTTGCATCCAAATCAAACATTTGTTTCTTTAGTTGTCTATGTTTTGCATCCAAATCAAACATTTGTTTCTTTAGTTGTCCATGTCTTGCATCAAATTAAACATTTGTTTCTTTAGTTGTCCATGTCTTGCATCCACATCAAACATTTGTTTCTTTAGTTTAGTCTTTGACATCAAACATGTTTCTTGCATCCTTGCATCCACATCAAACATTTGTTTCTTTAGCTGACCATGTCTTGCATCCAACATTGTCTCTTTAGTTGTCCATGTCTTGCATCCAAATCAAACATCTGTTTCTTTAGTTGACCATATCTTGCATCCAAATCAAGCAAGCTTGTTTGAAAAAATCCAAAAAATGAAGAGACACATGATTCTAATCTCCTTTCATTTCTTTAGTTGACCATATCTTGCATCCACATTCTCAGTGTTTCAATGGGCAAAAAGTCTTTGCAGGTAGAAGGAGAGTTCCTGTGGCAATGTGGGATGTGACTGATCGGGCATAACCATGTTCCGACAGGTTTTGTCACATCAGTCCACTCTGCGCAGCACATTTAGTCATCTCAAATGCACAGGGGAAAAGGGGGATAACCACATGGACACAGCATGCAGATGTCTTTTTTACCTTCCAGAGGTTTCCAAAGTCCTGCATAATTCCTTCAGCTCATGGGGGGACTCTCCCCTCCTACCTCCCCACACACCCTTTCTCTCTCTCTTGGCTTCCCCTCTAGGGCATTGCCCCTGGGCCCTGCCTTGGAAACCCCCTTCACCCTCCCTCTCCATCATCTAAACGTTGTGGATCTACCCCTGAACACAGCAGCTGTCTCTCTGATCTAATTATGGCTTGGTCCATGACTCAGCCACTGATCTCATTATGGCTTGGTCCATGATTCTGAAACCCACTGACCCTCCCTCTCTCATTAGGGCTTGGTCCATGACTGACTCAGCCACTGATCTCATTAGGGCTTGGTCCATGACTCTGCCACTGATCTCATTAGGGCTTGGTCCATGACTCAGCCACTGATCTCATTAGGGCTTGGTCCATGACTCTGCCACTGATCTCATTAGGGCTTGGTCCATGACTCAGCCACTGATCTCATTAGGGCTTGGTCCATGACTCTGCCCCCTCAGTGAGCTTGGCAAAGACCGTTGGCCTTCAACTGCACAGAACATGGCAGCCATCGCCATGACAAATGTCCTGAAACAGACCACGTTATACCTGTATTGTTCTGTAGATCAATCTGCACAGCGCTGTCTGTACAGCCTGTATTGTTCTGTAGATCAATCTGCACAGCGCTGTCTGTACAGCCTGTATTGTTCTGTAGATCAATCTGCACAGCGCTGTCTGTACAGCCTGTATTGTTCTGTATATTAATCTGCATAACACTGTATGTACAGCCTGTATTGTTCTCTACATTAATCTGCATAACACTGTCTGTACAGTCTGTATTGCTCTCTATATCAATCTGCATAGCGCTGTCTGTACAGCCTGTATTGTTCTGTAGATCAATCTGCATAACACTGTCTGTACACCCTCTTTTGTTCTGTACAGCCTGTATTGTTCTGTAGATCAATCTGCATAACACTGTCTGTACACCCTCTTTTGTTCTGTACAGCCAGTATTGTTCTGTAGATCAATCTGCATAGCGCTGTCTGTACAACCTGTATTGTTCTGTAGATCAATCTGCACAACGCTGACTGTACAACATGTATTGTTCTGTAGATCAATGTGCATAATGCTGTCTGTACAGCATGTATTGTTCTGTAGATCAATGTACATAATGCTGTCTGTACTACCTGTATTGTTCTGTAGATCAATGTGCATAGCGCTGCCTGTACAACCTGTATTGTTCTGTAGTTCAATCTGCATAACACTCTCTGTACAACCTGTATTCTGTACAGCCTGTATTGTTCCGTAGATCAAATGTGCTTAACTTGACACCTTCATCTGTACGTTCTTTTGTGCTTCACCTTCTTGTTTCTTTTTTTTTTCTAAAACAGGCAGGCTGTTTTGGTGACACAATTGTATTCAAAGTTATGGAACAGCATGCACTATAACACACCAAATATCAAATGTCTCTGGGTTTTTTTTGTTGTTCTGATAAGTTTATTCCCGCTTTGATAAGCAAAAAAAAAAAAAAAAATGGGTTAGTAGGAGTTGAGGAGAAAAAGTAATATTGGCATGGAGTGAGTTCATGCCGAGCACTACAGCCAGTAAATGTTCTAAGATGCCGCAATCACCCTGTGCCACACAGCACCCTGTGCCACACACCACCCTGTGCCACACACCACCCTGTGCCACACACCACCCTGTGCCCACACACCACCCTGTGCCACACACCCACCCTGTGTCACACACCACCCATGAGCATCAGACAAACCCGCACCGAGTTCTTTCTGTAATTCAAAACAGTTTCACCCCTCTAACCCAAATCCATTCACCCACACAGCATGGAGTGTTGGCGGAGGGTGGATCAGGAGACAGGCAAGGAAGGGAGGGTGAGGGGTGGGGAAGGAAGGTGGGTGTGGGGGTGTCTGGGGGGGGGGTGGGGGTGGTGGTGGGAGGGGTGGAGCTGGTTTGCTGCTGTGTGGGGGATGGAGGTCAGAGAAGACGGATGAGGGACTGGGTGGGGTAGTTCTCTGGTTTGCTGTGATGTGTAAAGAGGGGGGGGGGGGGGGGGGGTTGATGCATGAAACACTCTTTCTCAAACTTTACACCGTCTTCGTTTTTTTTTATCTGTTCTCCTCTTCTGTAGGTAAATGAGAGTAAGTTCCAACAGCCAAGGAAGATGCAGACAAGAAGAGAGACACCTACAGGTCTTACTTTGTGTGAATAGGAGAACTGTTCACCCTCAGCTTGCACATGGTAAAGAGTCACGCCCTCGATGGGCAGAAAGACCAGGTGAATACGCCGTGTGGAGAGCCATGCTGCCGCTATCAGTCGCATCGACCCTTCCTCCACATCTGAGGATTACAACAGAAAAAGAAGAGACATAAAGAGCATTCATCACCAATCAGTTTTCACGGAAAGAAAACCCAATGAATAAAAAAGACTAAGCTTTGAAAAAAAAAACAGAAAACTAACAAACAACAAAAAAAATATATATATATACTTTTTTTTCATAAATGTTTGATTGGGAATTGATCACAGTGATCCTATATTAACAAACAGAAAGACTGAAATATAAACCAAGCGTTGCTTTCATTTCAACTGATGTATGAGTCTAAAACTGGCATTTATAGTCATAATCCAATCAAATACATTGTTTTACACACTCTCATACACATGCACATGCACACACATGCACACACACACACACACACACACACACACACACACACACACACACACACACACACACACACACACACACACACACACCACCACCACCACCACCACCACCATTCTTACTATGTAGATTGGACCAGTCAGTCAAAGATACCAAGGGAGACTATTGATGCAAGGCTCCCCTGTTAAAGCTTCCCTGTGGCCCACACCCATTAGTACTACTTAAAAAAAATTAAACATTTTCAGAGGGGATGCCAGGATGCAATTAAACTGAAATGAGTGGGCCCAGGAATGCTCTGTTGCTCTGCTCATAAGCATCCCCTATCCTGGCTGCATGGTCGTTGTCTCATCTCCTATCCTGGCTGCATGGTCGTTGTCTCATCCCTTATCATGGCTGCGTGGTCGTTGTCTCATCCCGTATCATGGCTGCATGGTCGTTGTCTCTCATCCCCTATCCTGGCTGTGTGGTCGTTGTCTCATCCCCTATCCTGGCTGCATGGTCGTTGTCTCATCCCCTATCCTGGCTGCATGGTCGTTGTCTCATCCCCTATCATGGCTGCATGGTCGTTGTCTCATCCCCAATCATGGCTGCATGGTCGTTGTCTCATCCCTTATCCTGGCTGCATGGTCGTTGTCTCATCCCCTATCATGGCTGCATGGTCGTTGTCTCATCCCCAATCATGGCTGCATGGTCGTTGTCTCATCCCCAATCATGGCTGCATGGTCGTTGTCTCATCCCCTATCCTGGCTGCATGGTCATTGTCTCATCCCCAATCATGGCTGCATGGTCGTTGTCTCATCTCCTATCCTGGCTGCATGGTCGTTGTCTCATCCCCAATCATGGCTGCATGGTCGTTGTCTCATCCCATATCATGGCTGCATGGTCGTTGTCTCATCCCCTATCCTGGCTGCATGGTCGTTGTCTCATCCCATATCATGGCTGCATGGTCGTTGTGTCTCATCCCCTATCATGGCTGCATGGTCGGTAGCAAGTCTCATCCGTGTCATGGCTGCATGGTCGTTGTCTCATCCCATGTCATGGCTGCATGGTTGTTGTCAGCCTATCTGTGTCAGTCTTGCCACTGAGAAGTCAGGTAGCAAGTGCAACGTGTTCTATACACACCTAAACCTGTTCCTGTCCAACAAGAGGTGGCACAACTATTACAATGCAGTATAAGATCATAACTGTGGTGGGCGGTTTTGCTGTTGAACATTTACCCTGACAAACTACTCTTTTGTGTTCTATGCCATAACATGGAGTCCACGAGAGGTATCCACAACACTACTCTGAACATAGATTCATCTTCGCCAGTTCCACCAAAAAAAAGCTCTGATTTGACATGGCTTGCAAAAAAACTGCTCCAACTTGTACAGGACAGGATGGTTTTTATTTGGACGAAACTGAGTGCTATGATGCAAACATGCAGAGCAGCTTGATGGGACGAAAACTGAGTGCTAAGGCAAACATGCAGTGCATTTGTCACAGATTGGGACGATTTTTTCATATTGTTTGTATTTGTTCCTGGATATTGCATGAGGATGTCCACCCTTAAGAAAATACTAAACTCTTCGGCTTGACTTAAAGCTTGTATTTAAAGCCAGCTTTGGAATTCAAATAAAATTGAACTAGATGTCTCCTTTTTGAAAGTCATGTAAGTTAAACCAAATTTTTACTAAATTCTGAAGAGCAGACATCCCAGTCAAATTTGATTAGAGTTATGCTTAATGCTGAATTTGTTGTTACCATGTTACTAATAAAGTAGATAGTACTACAGGTTTCTCTTTCGTTCAAGTTAAATTACAAATGTTCATTGTTTTTTAGTTCGTGTGACATCAAGAAAACTTAAATATATTAGTTTCTGTGTGTTTGGGTGTGTGTGTGTGTGTGTGTGTGTGTGTGTGTGTGTGTGTGTGTGTGTGTGTGTGTGTGTGTGTGTGTGTGTGTGTGTGTGTGCGCGCGCTTTTATATGTTTGTGTGTGTGTGCATGTATGTATGTGTGTGAGTGTGTGTGTGTAAGAGACAGACTGTGCCTGTGTATACATGAGTGCAAGCATACTTCAACACAATAAATGATGAGGACTGCTGTAGTCTACAGTGACAGGTATACTTACAGGAACTTCAAATCCTCTCCTCCCATTCCCTTTGATCCAGCCCCCCCCCCCCCCCCCCCCCCCCCCCCCCCCCCCAACCTCCCCTGGCATTCCTCCAGCACTTGTGTTCCCCTCTCTTTCATCCCTTTTTTGTAATACCTTAGTACTTGAAATGTCACCCCCTGTGGCACCTACACTGAGGACTATGAGCCAGGAACACTATGATATAGTTCACGATACATCTGCATCTGCAAAAGGGACAATGTCACCCTTGTGGCACTACTGTAGTCAACGACGTCTGCAAAAGGGACACTGTCACACTACCTCAGGTCTGCAAACTATTGTAGTTAACAAAATCTGCAAAAGGGATACTGTCACCCTCAGGGGAACTATTGTATTAACAAAATCTGCAAAAGGGACACTGTTACCCTCAGGGGTAACTATTGTACTGACCCAGGAACACAATGGTGTAGTTAACGATGTCTGCAGAAGGTACGCTGGTGAAGGACAGGTAGTAGTAGACCTCTGGGTACTTGTCCCGCAGTCCTATCCCCAAACAGTCGTAGGACACCTGGATCTGTGCAATCATCATAAGTCTGGATCTGTGCAATCATCATAAGTCTGGATCTGTGCAATCATCATAAGTCTGGATCTGTGCAATCATTGTAGTCTGGATCTGGATCTGTGCAATCATCATAAGTCTGCAATCATCATAAATCTGGATCAATGTAAGTCTGGATCTGTCGTCGCAAGTCTGGATCTGTGTGCAGTCTGGATCATCATAAGTCTGGATCTGTGCAATCATCATAAGTCTGGATCTGTGCAATCATCATCATAAGTCTGGATCTGTGCAATCATTGTAAGTCTTAGCAAAATAGCAGGAAAATCATACAACAATTATGTATGTGTGCAAATAGGTCCTGTAGGAAAACTGGACATTGTTACCGCTTTCCTAAACACTACAAAGCCTTTCAATGGATTCTCAACAAACTTTTGTCTTCCTTGCACTTTGGAGGGATGATCAGGTGCAAGCTTTGGGCCGTCAAACTGGATCCCCTCAAAGCAACAGTTGGCACAGCAGAAGAGGTGGGAGAAGACATGAAGTGGGCATGTAAGACTGACAGACTTCAAAACAAAAAACATTTCACCATTTGTACTTGAATTGCTGAAAGTGCTGAAAGCACGATCTCAAGAACTGAAAAACGAACCTATGACTTTGATGTTTTGTGTCGGCAAGACACTAGCAGTACCACCCACAGACTGTTACATTTGGATGATTTCATCACCTTTTAGGAGCTTGAAGGACAAAGACTAGCTATGATATCAAGAAACTACTTGAAAAACAAATTCTTCACAACAGACTTAGAAAAAAATTAATGGTGTAGCAGAACATGTGAATTAATGGGTGTGCGACTGCAAAGAGCTCATGGTAATCAGAGAAACCTTGTCCTCATCAGTTCACCTGGGATCCCACATGTGGAAAAAAATCTTGGACCTTTTTGAGGAAACAGAAGTTGAATTTGGAGATTCTTTCATATCATGTCAAGATCTTAACATACTGTCGAAACAGTGGGATCCACATGGAACCAACTCTCAAGAAATTGCAATGAAAGAGCTGTTAGATGAAGTACTTCTCAGCACACTGACAACAGCAACTCCAACACCTGCAAGGCAGCAGGGTGACACTGACAGTATCCCTGACTGCATTCATCTGACCACAACTCACGGCAGGAACCAGCCGCTGTGGCCAAGTGGTTAGCATCACGGACTCTTGGCTGTGAGGTCGTGGGGTTCAATTCTCATCAGAGTCATGTGGGATTTTTCTGCCCTGACCAGTTCCTACCAGAGTTGAGTTGCTACGGGCTCAGTTGGGAAGACTGGGACCACACAGTTGAGCTTCATCCACTTAATGGATGCATCTCTGAGAGTGTTGCACAAATTTCCTGACAACACTTCAGGCGTCTGTTTCTCTTAGGCCTGGTTGACACTGGGATATATCATGAAAGTAAGAACTGAGTACAGTCCTGTCATGCAGTCTAAGACTGGAATGGATATCCATAGCATCATTTTCATCATCCTCATTCTCATCAATCTACATCCCCCCCCCCCCCCCCCCCCCTCCCCAAAAAAAGTCTCAAATTCTGTGGCCCTTCATGCCCTGCTTTCATGGTGACCTCAGTTTGAATGTCCTCTCTACATATATAGCCTTGGTTTGATTCTGTTAGGATCACCAGTATCAGTGAATTTATGGGGGCTGTCACACCGGCTCTACGATTAAGCAATTACTGTCATCAACAGGTGTGTTGTCCTGCCCATGTTGGATCAGAACAGACACTACTGAACATAGCTGAAGTGACTCGGTGGCAGTGCAGTGTCTCCTCTGGTGGGTTGCCTCTTGACGACCTGACACTGACTGCTCCCAGTGGATTGCTGGTGCTGGAACTGCAGCGGGACTTGCTAGGTGTGGCTGTGGATGGGGGGGAGTCAGAATGAGCAGACAGTGCAATGTCACTGAGAATGGCACAAGAAAATTGGACAGCCAAAAAAAAAAAAAAGAGATTCACAGCAGGCATGAGTGCGGAAGCTTTTCTTTCTTTCTTTTCTTTCTGCATACTCAGGCTGAAACTCCTGCGGACACCTTTTGTGTAGACAGGCAAGGAATGATCCCATCTGCCCAGCAAAGGGTGTGGAGTTTTGTGTGTATGACCGTTTTTTTCCCGCCATTAAGGCAGCCATACTCCAACTTTGGGGAAGGTGCATACGATGTGTAATATGTCATCCATACCAACAGTCGAAGTGCCTTCTCTTCCAAAACTTGGAGATGGGATTTTACGTGTGTGCAAGATGTTATGCATGCGTTCACACACGGAACCTCGGTTTATAGTCTCATTCGAAGGACTGTATGGGAAATGGAGTCAGAACCAACGTTAACTCCTAGGGGAAAACCCCTGTACGAAACAGCCCGGCAGAGATTCGAACTCGCAACCCTGGGATCACGGGTCTGGCGCTCTTCCAACTGGGCTATTCCAGCCCCCAGTGCGGAAGCAATTCTTTGCCTTGGAAGCGACCATTTCCCTGTCTTATTCAGTTTACAGAAACCATCAAAAGGAAAGCAAGTGAAACAAAAGGGCCTTTTTCAACAGGACAACAATAGGGAAATATCATACAGGAAGGTTCGAGAGCAAAAGATGCTAAAGAAACAACGCTAAAACTAAACAAACCATTCAACACTTTGGCAGAATACAGACACAGAAACACCCTGGGAAGAGAAACGTAAGGCTGCAAGAATTTGACAGAGAGAAAGAAGAAAACCGTGCCCTGATGCAGCTATCGAAACAGACATAAATCAAAAGACTGAACGGTTAAAACAAAAGTAGCTGAAAAGTAAAAGCAAAACTAAATGGCAACAATTTTGTGTGTCACTTAATCATGACACAACACTCACTCAGTTCTGGCAGTGTTATCATCACTTGGAAGGATGACACTGTAGAAATGCCACCCCTGATATCCTAGATGCTGATGGGGACCACAGCTCAAGGCCAATGAGGAGAAAGGGTCTGCTCTACTAAAACGCTTCATAAATCAGAGTGGACCAGTGGAATTTTGGAGGAAAGAAAAGATATCTGACCAAGTTAAATCAACATATAGCTTGAACTAGCACTGGTGATGAATTACAGTATCTGAACTGCGTCAGTCAATATAGCTACATGCACTACAGATAGTGCTTCAGGTCCAGAAAAAGTACTTTATCCAGATATCAATCAGCTCTCAGAAGCAGAATGAGCCCATATCTGTAGTCAACAGTTTCGTTAAAGGTATTATGTCCCTGGAAACTGGACACGCAGTTAAGTGAAATTTGTACCCAAACCAGGAAAAGATCAGCAGCAGCTAAGAGGCTACCACACACTCAATATGCAAGATATAAGTAGGAAAGGTCATTGAACACATCATAGCAAGGAAACTAGCAAGAGACCTTGAAAATAGACGAATCCTCCCTCCCGGTCAAGGAGGCTACAGAACAGGTCAACTACATGAGACAATGCGTCCTTTTTATCTCTGAAGTACAGAACAGGTTAAACTACGTGAGACAATGCGTCCTTTTTATCTCTGAAGTACAGAACAGGTCAAACTACATGAGACAATGCGTCCTTTTTTTATCTCTGAAGTACAGAATAGGTTAAACTACGTGAGACAATGCGTCCTTTTTATCTCTGAAGTGCAGAACAGGTCAAACTACATGAGACAATGCGTCCTTTTTATCTCTGAAGTGCAGAATAGGTTAAACTACATGAGACAATGCGTCCCTTTTGTCTCTGAAGTACAGAACAGGTCAAACTACATGAGACAATGCGTCCTTTTTATCTCTGAAGTACATGAACAATTCCAAAGAAAGGAAGAAGCACGGACACAAGCAACAGTGCTGGAAAATACAGACAACAAAGTCCAGTTCTGGGTTTTCATGGAACTACTCCCTGACTATGAAGTCAGCAGGACACTTACACCATGGACTGCTGCAGGACTTCAGGAGTGAACTGTCATCCCAGGATCTGGAGACTGGAGGTCTGAACCTCATGAACTCTCCAGGTTCTCCTCTTTCCCCTGTTTTATGCCATGTTTGCACTAAAAACCCAGCAGGCCTCAACGGAAGTGTTTACACTAAAAGCCCAGCAGACCTCAACAGAAGTGTTTACACTAAAAGCCAGGCAGACCTCAACAGAAGTGTTTACACTAACAGAAGCCTCAACAGAAGTGTTTGCACTAAAAGCCCAGCAGACCTCAACAGAAGCACTAAAAGCCCAGCAGACCTCAACAGAAGTGTTTGCACTAAAAAAGCCCAGCCCAGCAGACCTCAACAGAAGTGTTTGCACTAAAAGCCCCAGACCTCAACAGAAGTGTTTACACTAAAAGCCCAGCAGACCTCAACAGAAGTGTTTCCACTAAAAGACCTCAACGGAAGTGTTTACACTAAAAGCCCAGCAGACCTCAACAGAAGTGTTTACACTAAAAGCCCAGCAGACCTCATTAGAAGTGTTTACACTAAAAGCCCAGCAGACCTCAACAGAGGTGTTTCCACTAAAAGCCCAGCAGACCTCAATAGAAGTGTTTACACTAAAAGCCCAGCAGACCTCCAGAAGTGTTTTACACTAAAAGCCCAGCAGACCTCAACAGAGGTGTTTACACTAAAAGCCCAGCACTCAAAAGTGTTTACACTAAAAAAGACCTCAACCCACTAAAAGCCCAGCAGACCTCAACAGAAGTGTTTACACTAAAAGCCCAGCAGACCTCAACAGAAGTGTTTACACAGACTCAAAAGCCCAGCAGACCTCAACACTAAAGCGGAAACTGCTCAAATATTAATACAAGCAAATGATGGTCCGATACATGAAATATCAAAGAATGCTTAAGACAGAAGGAAAACAGTTCAGCAGCAGCTGCACAACATTGCTCAGTGGTGTCCAGAGGCTGGGTCATCAGTCAACCCTACAAAAACCCAGACACTGGTCTGCACTCACAACACCAAGACATCAGGGAAATTACCCTCACCAGTTTCCTTCACTGAAATACAAATCAAATCAACTGACTGCCTACACTACTGGGATAAAGGCTTTGAGAATATCATGCTTGAATGCAAAAGGAGCCTATCTGCCATGAATGCAAAAGCAGCTAAAGGCACTGAACAACACCATCTTTAACGACAGTATCACACAGTGGTACTCAGTGTGTGCTGATCATGGATTAGGGCTTACAACACTGTCCAAGAGCAATCTTTTAAATTAGAAGGAATTCAAAGTGAAGCAATGAGACTGATCCTGGGAAGCATGAAGGATACACTAGTTGAAACTATGTGACACCTGCTCAAGCTTCCTTCAATGCAGGCTGGATATACAAGCTAAAACAGGTGAAGGCATATTTGAGAACACATGAAAATCCCCAAAACCCATTTCATGCGGCATTCAAGGAAACAGAAGATACTCGTCTAGGGTGAGAAAAATCATGGATGGGACAGGGAGAAAACAATATACAGCTTGTGTACCAGTTATCAGAACTCAAAAAGGGAATGGGAAAAGTATCCTAACAACTGTCGAGAACGGCCAGAAGGCAAACACTAACACAGAAATTCAGATGGAGGTGGAAAAACTTGGCATCACACACACACACACACACACACACACACACACACACACACAGTGTCTCTTACAGATTCATCAGGATGGAAGCGACTCAAGTTGTTGGCACCAAAGAAGAACACACGGCAGACAGGATGGACAGCATAATAGTTGTGGATGCTCTCATTCTTGGCGTTAAACCCTACCATGACTGCGTCATCTGGTCCCGAAATGTCTTCCCTATAAAGAAAATGAAATAAATAAATGACATAAAAAATAAAGAGATAAACTTACATAGATAAATACATATTAACAAGCAAGGTCTGCAATCACTACTGAAACTGCGTATTTCTCAACCGGCAAAATTCACTGTTTCCAATTTTCGCACACACACAATTTTCCTATGAATTCTTGCCACCCTTTTCCCTTTCTCTGTATATCTATGAGTGGGTGTGTGTGTGAGTGTGTGTGTGTGAGTGTGTGTGTGTGTGTGTGTGTGTGTGTGTGCCAGACTTGATGTACTCAAACCAAATAAAGTAAAAAAGGTTGGCAAACAATAATGTTGTTATAACAGCATGGAGCTTTTCACGTCTTGGTAGAAATGTTTTTCTAGATATTTACAGTTGAAATAAAGTGCCCACTCTATTCATGTATCATTAAAACAATGTTTTTAAGGTTTATCATAAAGCACTTGGTATAAAAGTTTTCTACATATTTACAGTTGAAATGAAGTACCCAGTCTGTTAATGTAATAATAAAATCATGCTTTTTTTTTTTTTTTTTTTTTTATAAAGCTTCACAATCCCAAAGCTCTTCATACTGTATAAAATTGTTACCTTTTGCTACTTAATCACTTCATATTAACCATGAGGTTTTTCTTATTTCTTTTTTTCCCCTGTTGGCACAATAGTTTTTGAGATCATAGAGCTTCAGTGCAGTTTCCCTTCCATTCAAGCCAATCAGCCCAAACTGGCCCAGCAGTGCAGGCTGCCCAGGCTTTGACCTGGGAAGATCAGCCCAAACTGGCCCAGCAGCAGAGGCTGCCTAGGCTTTGACCTGGGAAGGACTGAACTGGTTAAAAACATACACGCATAACCTTCATCTAAATCACATCAAATTTTGCATGAATATCAAACTGCAGATGTATTCTGGTGTGCTGTTTGCATTTCTTTGATATTTCAACTGACCATTTGAGTCACTTACCTGTTCACAGAAAATTCAGAATCGATCATGAACATTAACATTGATGTCAACTCCCTACATTTTGGATGCCTCACACTATATCACTGAAGTTTCAAGCAAGTGCAGTGCCTGTACAGTGCACATGGCCCGCTAATACCAATTCAGCAGCTAACCAGAGCACAGTCGGGCTGAGCGTACAGTCACCTATACCTGTCATGGTCAACATCAGCTCAGAGCATGCTCAACATCAGCTCACAGTCATGCTCAACATCAGCTCAGAAATAATGTTTTAATATTCTCAAGCTCAAACCAAAGCCCTGAGCAAACAGCAGCATTTTCCCAACCACCATGCTCTTGAAATGGAATGTCTTAATGTTTCAAAATTTCCCAAACCGACTGTATTGAGGCAAACGACACTGCCATCCTTGACAGGTGACAGAGGACTGAATGGTGGTCACTTGATATTGGCCGATGGGTGGCATGGGGTGGAACACTAGCTGGGGTGGAATGCTAGCTGACATGGCAAGAACTGACAGGTGACACAGTGCTGAATGGTAGTCACTTGATATTGGCCGATGGGTGGCATGGGGTGGAATGCTAGCTGACATGGTAAAGAACTGAATCCAAAACAACCCGACTGTAACAAAGAATACAACTGTACTGTTCTACTCCTGTCACAAGGCATTCACAGGCTCTTCAGTGGTCAGGAGAATAGAGAAGATGGAGGGATCACCTTTAACCTTGTTGTACAACTGTAGGGAAGATGGAGTGATCACCTTTAACCTGTTGTACAACTGTTGGGAAGATGGAGTGATCACCTTTAACCTTGTTGTACGACTGTAGGGAAGATGGAGTGATCACCTTTAACCTTGTTGTACAACTGTAGGGAAGATGGAGTGATCACCTTTAACCTTGTTGTACAACTGTTGGTCCTCAGGGAGCCACCACAGTCATTGGGCAGTCACTGGGGGTCAGATGGAGTGATCACACTGGGACAGTCCTGGGTTGTACACAGGACAGTCACAGGGGCAGTCATCACCTTTCACAGGGGCAACACTGGGGCAGTCAGGGGGCAGTCACGGGGGCAGTCACACTGGGCAGTCTCAGGGGCAGTCACAGGGCAGTCACTGGGGCAGTCACAGGGGCAGTCACTGGGACAGTCACTGGGGCAGTCACAGGACAGTCACTGGGGCAGTCACAGGACAGTCACTGGGGCAGTCACAGGGGCAGTCACAGGCAGTCACTGGGGCAGTCACAGGGGCAGTCACAGGGGCAGTCACAGGACAGTCACTGAGGCAGTCACTGGGGCAGTCACAGGGGCAGTCACAGGACAGTCACTGGGGCAGTCACTGGGACAGTCACTGGGGCAGTCACAGGGGCAGTCACAGGACAGTCACAGGACAGTCACTGGGGACAGTCACTGGGGCAGTCACACAGTCACTGGGGCAGTCACTGGGACAGTCACTGGGGCAGTCACTGGGGCAGTCACTGGGACAGTCACTGGGACAGTCACTGGGGCAGTCACTGGGGCAGTCACAGGGACAGTCACTGGGGACAGTCACTGGGGCAGTCACTGGGGCAGTCACTGGGGCAGTCACTGGGACAGTCACTGGGGACAGTCACTGGGGCAGTCACAGGGACAGTCACAGGACAGTCACTGGGGCAGTCACTGGGGCAGTCACTGGGACAGTCACTGGGACAGTCACAGGGGCAGTCACAGGGACAGTCACAGGGACAGTCACAGGGACAGTCACTGGGACAGTCACTGGGGCAGTCACTGGGACAGTCACTGGGGCAGTCACTGGGCAGTCACAGGACAGTCACAGGGGGCAGTCACTGGGGCAGTCACAGGACAGTCACTGGGGCAGTCACTGGGGCAGTCACTGGGCAGTCACTGGGGACAGTCACTGGGACAGTCACTGGGGCAGTCACTGGGGCAGTCACACGGACAGTCACAGGGGCAGTCACTGGGACAGTCACAGGACAGTCAGTCACTGGGGCAGTCACTGGGACAGTCACTGGGGCAGTCACAGGACAGTCACTGGGGCAGTCACTGGGGCAGTCACTGGGGACAGTCACTGGGGCAGTCACTGGGGCAGTCACTGGGACAGTCACAGGGGCAGTCACAGGGACAGTCACAGGGGCAGTCACAGGGACAGTCACAGGGGCAGTCACTGGGGCAGTCACAGGGACAGTCACTGGGGCAGTCACAGGACAGTCACTGGGGCAGTCACAGGGGCAGTCACTGGGGCAGTCACAGGATAGTCACTGGGGCAGTCACAGGACAGTCACTGGGGCAGTCCCTGGGGCAGTCACAGGGGCAGTCACGGGGGCAGTCACAGGACAGTCACAGGGCAGTCACAGGGATAGTCACAGGGGCAGTCACAGGACAGTCACAGGGGCAGTCACTGGGGCAGTCACTGGGGCAGGTCACAGGGATAGTCACTGGGGCAGTCACTGGGGCAGTCACTGGGGCAGTCACAGGGATAGTCACTGGGGCAGTCACTGGGGGCAGTCACTGGGGCAGTCACAGGGATAGTCACTGGGGCAGTCACTGGGGCAGTCACAGGGATAGTCACTGGGGCAGTCACTGGGGCAGTCACAGGACAGTCTCTGGGGCAGTCACAGGGATAGTCACTGGGGCAGTCACTGGGGCAGTCACAGGGGCAGTCACAGGGATAGTCACTGGGGCAGTCACAGGGACAGTCACAGGACAGTCACTGACACAGTCACTGGGGCAGTCACTGGGGCAGTCACAGGACAGTCACTGGGACAGTCACTGGGGCAGTCACAGGGACAGTCACAGGACAGTCACTGGGACAGTTCACTGGGACAGTCACTGGCGCAGTCAGGGCAGTCACTGGGGCAGTCACTGGGGCAGTCACTGGGGCAGTCAGTCTGGCCTGACAGGGACAGTCACTGGGGCAGTCACTGGGGCAGGGACAGTCACAGGACAGTCACTGGGGCAGTCACAGGGGACAGTCACAGGACAGTCACTGGGGCAGTCACTGGGGCAGTCACTGCATCAGTCACAGGACAGTCACTGGATACAGTCACAGGACAGTCACAGGGCAGTCACTGGGGCAGTCACTGGGGCAGTCACAGGACAGTCACTGGGGCAGTCACAGGGACAGTCACAGGACAGTCACTGGGGCAGTCACTGGGGCAGTCACAGGACAGTCACTGGGGCAGTCACATATGGACAGTCACAGGGACAGTCACAGGGGCAGTCACAGGACAGTCACAGGGACAGTCACAGGACAGTCACAGGGACAGTCACAGGGGCAGTCACAGGACAGTCACAGGGGCAGTCACTGGGGCAGTCACAGGACAGTCACAGGGACAGTCACAGGGGCAGTCTTTTCACAGTCACAGGACAGTCACAGGACAGTCACTGGGACAGTCACAGGACAGTCACTGGGGCAGTCACAGGGGCAGTCACTGGGGCAGTCACAGGACAGTCACTGGGGCAGTCACAGGACAGTCACAGGACAGTCACAGGGGCAGTCACTGGGGCAGTCACTGGGGCAGTCACAGGGGCAGTCACAGGGACAGAGATGCATCCAGAAAGTGGATGAAACTTGACAGCCTGGTTTCTGTCTTCCCACTGGACCCCATAGCACACTCCACTTCGGGTAGAACCCGGTTGGGACCAAAACAATCCCCCAAAAATGAATGACTTGGGCAGGAAATCAACTGCGACCTCCCAGTCCACAAGTTGCCGATGCTGTCAATAGCTCCATGGTGGCTCGGTGATTTTCTTTTTTTCCAGTTCCTGTCGTTCATAACAACAACTAAACATTTCAGACAGAAATGGTAATGGTAATGCCCATTATCTGTTGGCATGACAGAACTATCAGTACATACCTAAAATCTAAGGATTCATGCATCTGTTGTGTATTTTTTCGCTAAAGAAAGAATGGACTGACAATACCACAGCTTGGAACGAGTTTCTCCTTAATTGTTCTAGCCTTTTCTCAGATCTATTGTTAATACATTTACTTTCATTACACCCCACCGTGACACAACATGGCGCATAACTGGTTTCATTACCATAGGAAACAAACATGTTCTCTTCTTTACTTTACTGTATGTATCTGACACTCCCAGACCTTTTCTCATGCTTTCTCAGTAACAAGGTAGTGCATGAAATGTGTCACCGACAGCCTCTCTCAGGTTGACCGTGTGAACATACCACATGTAGGAAGGTCGAAAGAGAAGGCTAGGGACAGTTCCTTGTGGGGCAGTTCCTTGCAGGAGAACAGATACAGGCTGATGCCAGCCAGTCTGGCCTGACATGCTTCCTCCACCTGTTGATGGCCGGCACCCTTCCCATGGGCCGATACCAGGGCATTCTGAACAACATCCCGACAAGCATCTGCCAAAAGATGTATGATACATGTCACAATGATATTGCCTAAACTGTCCTACATCATTGTAAACATCAGTTTCTTGAAGAATTCCACTTCCTCACAGTTTTGTCATACTTGTTTGAAAGTTAAAAAGAAAAAAGAAAAGAGTATAAATCAAACTCTTTATATGAAACCTGTAGCAGATGTCTTTCGATCTATCTTCAACATATGAAGTTGACATTTCCTGATTTAGATTTGAATGCCAACATGTTTGACACATCAGAATTGAATACCAGTGTGTAAGATAACATTTCAATGTCAAAAGGAGTAATGCATCATATTTCAATGCCAGCAGGTTTGATACATCACATTTGAATATAAACATGTGAGGTAGCTCTCTTTTCAATACCAAAATGTGTGATACCTTACATTTTCAAGACAACATGTGTGATATATGTCACATTTCAATGCCAACATGATATATTGTGTGATATGTCACATTTCAATGCCAACATGATATATGTGTGTGCTACATCACATGTCAATGCCAACATGATATATTGTGTGATATGTCACATTTCATTGCCAACATGATATATTGTGTGATATGTCACATTTCAATGCCAACATGATATATTGTGTGATATGTCACATTTTCAATGCAACATGATATATTGTGTGCTACGTCACATTTCAATGCCAACATGATATCTTGTGTGATACGTCACATTCAAATGCCAGCATGATATATTGTGTGCTACTTCACGATTCAATGCCAACATGTTTCATACATCATGTCAACCTGTGTGAATTCACGTTTCAGTGCTGAGTATCATATAAATTACATTTGAGTGCTGACAGGTGTGACATTACATCTGAACGCCAAGTTTGTGATGATTCATCATATTTCATTGCCAATACATTTTTCAGTGGATTGCACATATATCGCATTCTCAGCATATTGAAATTGTTTTTACATGTAGTTTACTGCATTCTTTACACTCACATTGATTTCTGTTCATTAGCTTTAGCATAATATATTGTTTTTTTAATCAGGCAATTCAGGGGAGTGAGGGAGGGGGGGGGGGGGGGGGGGGGTGTGTGTGTTTAATCAAACTAAAAACTATGATTTCTCTATGAAATGCTTCATGATAAAAACAAAAATAATGATGCAACTCTTCATACTGAAAATGTAAATCATTACACTTTTTGAGAACAGATGTCTGTCCACCATATTTTTGGAACATCCACATCAAGAATATGGAATAGGATACATATGTGTATTAACCTTACTCAAAATATATGCACACAAGCCCTCTTGGACAACAAGAAAAAAAAAAAAGAAGCCCTGAAAAAATGAGACAAAAAACCTTCATGAATAACATCTGGATTCTGTGACTAAAATGTTACAGTTTCGATGCAATTTACAGGAAAATTAATTATGTGGTGGGCATAATGTGTGCTTTGTCTATTCAAACCTGTTAATCAAAGAGACACTTTTTTCTTCTTCTTTTTTTTTTTTCCTATGTATTTTTCCCTCCAGAGCTGGCGAAATTCTGATATGTGCATGAAGAAGAAATGCTGAAACTGTCAAAAACTTCAGATAGCCCTGACTGTACATGTAATGTAGCCCTGACTGTACATGTAATGTAGCCCTGACTGTACATGTACTGTAGCCCTGACTGTACATGTAATGCAGCCCTGACTGTACATGTAATGCAGCCCTGACTGTACATGTAATGTAGCCCTGACTGTACATGTAATGCAGCCCTGACTGTACATGTAAGGCAGCCCTGACTGACTGTACATGTAATGCAGCCCTGACTATACATGTAATGCAGCCCTGACTGTACAAATGTAATGTAGCCCTGACTGTACATGTACATGCAGCAGCCCTGACTGTACATGTAATGTAGCCCTGACTGTACATGTAAGGCAGCCCTGACTGTACATGTAATGCAGCCCTGACTGTACATGTAATGCAGCCCTGACTGTACATGTAATGCAGCCCTGACTGTACATGTAATGCAGCCATGACTGTACATGTAATGCAGCCCTGACTGTACATGTAATGTAGCCCTGACTGTACATGTAATGCAGCCCTGACTGTACATGTAATGCAGCCCTGACTGTATATGTAATGCCAGCCCTGACTTCATGATAGCAGATAGCCCTGACTGTACATGTAATACAGCCCTGACTGTACATGTAATGTAGCCCTGACTGTACATGTAATGCAGCCCTGACTGTACATGTAATGTAGCCCTGACTGTACATGTAATACATCCCTGACTGTACACATGTAATGCAGCCCTGACTGTACATGTAATGCAGCCCAACTTCAGATAGCAGCCCTGACTGTACATGTAATACAGCCCCCTGACTGTACATGTAATGTAGCCCTGACTGTACATGTAATGTAGCCCTGTCTGTACATGTAATGCCAGCTGACTGTTCAGATAGCCCTGACTGTACATGTAATGCAGCCCTGACTGTACATGTAATGCAGCCCTGACTGTACATGTAATGTAGCCCTGACTGTACATGTAATGCAGCCCTGACTGTACATGTAATGCAGCCCCCTGAGCCCTGTACATGTAATGCTGCCCCTGACTGTACATTAATGCAGCCCTGACTGTACATGTAATGCAGCCCTGACTGTACATGTAATGTAGCCCTGACTGTACATGTAATGTAATGTAGCCCTGACTGTACATGTAATGCAGCCCTGACTGTACATGTAATGCAGCCCTGACTGTACATGTAATGCAGCCCTGACTGTACATGTAATGCAGCCCTGACTGTACATGTAATGCAGCCCTGACTGTACATGTAATGCAGCCCTGACTGTACATGTAATGCAGCCCTGACTGTACAAATGACTGTATGTAAGCCCTGACTGTACATGTAATGTAGCCCTGACTGTACATGTAATGCAGCCCTGACTGTACATGTAATGTAGCCCTGACTGTACATGTAATGTAGCCCTGACTGACATGTACATATAATGTAGCCCTGACTGTACATGTAATGTAGCCCTGACTGTACATGTAATGCAGCCCTGACTGTACATGTAATGTAGCCCTGACTGTACATGTAATGCCAGCAACTTCCAAGATCTGGATTTCTGCAAGTATGAACAGACAGGATCAATAAGTTTTAACAGTCACCAGAATAATTCCCTCCAGTAATTCTTCTGATATGGTTAGAGATGAAACAATGGATGATGCAGATTATGTGTATGCCATAAACCAGGCAACCAAAAGGTCTATGTTGATGAATACACAAATTTTGCCAGAGGAGAAGAAGAATAACAAATTTTCACCAGGACTGAGCAAAAATTGGAGATACAGAGAAAGAACTTTTGCTATTGACTGTGCACATGAATAAAAGAGCATACATATGTGAGTGTAATTGATTTCTTTGCATCAGAACTGGGCATCACAGGTGCTGATAATCTCCAGATTCAGACAAACATATGTTAGAACAGATTCAGACAAACATAATTATGTTAAAACAGATTCAGACAAACATAATTATGTTAAAACAGATTCAGACAAACATATGTCAGAACAGATTCAGACAATACTATGGAAATATACATTAAAAGAAATAGTACACAACATCTGTGTCTGTCTACATTTCATACCCTCAAATTGTGTTCAATTCTAGACTTTAAAAAGACAACTGACAGAAGACTCAAGAACAGCAAGTGCAGCAGAAAGTAATAGCAAAACTGATCTCCCAACAGCTGGCTATATCAAGGCCCTAAAGTGAATGAAAAGAGAAAAATGACTGAACAGCAAATAGACAGAAAGAAGACAAGTTAGTTCAGAAACAAATAACAACCTCTTTGCTCTGGCAGCCATATTGCATGGCACCGTGTGGGGGAAAAAAAGTAAAACTGGTAAGTCTGGTATGTTTTTTATGCAATAAATATTATCGCTATGACATAGTCTTTAATGATAGGTCATCCATTTTACACCATTCAAATATCAACCACAAACAATTTGCCTTGTGATGATGGCATCGAACACCTTGTCAAGAATCAGCTCAAAGTTGTGCAAGAATCACACTACACAGCATTAGCTAAGCTTGGGTCAACATGGTGTGTCTACCCGTATTGCCACAGAAGGCATGGTGCAACATGGAGTATCTATCCGTATTGCCACAGAAGGAATGGTGCAACATGGTGTGTCTATCTGTATTGCCACAGAAGGAATGGTGCAACATGGTGTGTCTATCCGTATTGCCATAGAAGGCATGGTGCAACATAGTGTGTCTATCCGTATTGCCACAGAAGGAATGGTGCAACATGGTGTGTCTATCCGTATTGCCATAGAAGGCATGGTGCAACATGGTGTGTCTATCCGTATTCCCATAGAGGCATGGTGCAACACGGTGTGTCTATCTGTATTGCCATAGAAGACATGGTGCAACATGGTGAGTCTATCTATATTGCCACAGAAGACATGGTGCAACATGGTGAGTCTATCTGTATTGCCACAGAAGACATGGTGCCTTGACTCCTTAGTGCAAAGCATACCCCCAATGCATACAGTCAGAGAGAGGAACAGAATGGGAAATGGAAACTAATGGTGTCAGAAATGTTACTGCCAAGGAATACAGCCCTGAAGGAATTTTTGTTACAGGAGGTAAGCCAATGCATAATGTTACTGCCAGGGAATACAGCTCTGAAGGAGTTCTGTTACAGGAGGTAAGCCAATGCATAATGTTACTGCCAAGGGAATACAGCCCTGAAGGAGTTCTGTTACAGGAGGTAAGCCAATGCATCATGTTACTGCCAGGAATACAGCTCTGAAGGAGTTCTGTTACAGGAGGTAAGCCAATGCATAATGTTACTGCCAGGGAATACAGCCCTGAGGAGTTCTGTTACAGGAGGTAAGCCAATGCATAATGTTACTGCCAGGGAATACAGCCCTGATGGAGTTCTGTTACAGGAGGTAAGCCAATGCATCATGTTAGTGCCAGGGAATACAGCCCTGATGGAGTTCTGTTACAGGAGGCAAGCCAATGCATAATGTGAACAGTAGAAAACCGGCACAAAAACACAAGATGAAAATCTGTTTAAAGCGAACAGATCTGTGATTACAAAATGTACAAAAGCTGAGGACATCCACAACAGACTCAGTCACGTTCAACATCGTGAAAGGTGTGGATACTGATTTCGCATTCGTACGCAAACTCTCCATATTCTCTTTGAACAACACATAACTGATGGAATGAGGAAAAAATCTGTTCAACACATATGAAAAGCCTCACATGTTTACAGACCCTATAGGCTGATGGACTACAACCATCTGAAGTAGTCTGATCTGACACGGGCGGGCTCTGACCTTTTAGATGTTGGTACACACAGTACTCTTTGGCTGAACAAGACAGCCGCTGCTTCCAATGGAGTAGCACTACCAGTAAGAGCAATTATGATGGCAGCTACATTTATTCTGATTGCACAAGAAAAACATCCAATGACAATGATCAAGGTCTCCTGGATTCATTCTTGTAAAAAAAAATTTTTTTTAATTGAAAAGAAAAGTTGACTTTGTTTTAAGAAAGTAATTGTGAAGTGTTGTCATTATGAACAATTCCAGAGGCTTACCTATGTTAATCTTTTATATATTCATTGACAAAATTTATCTAGACATGTCGCATTCCAATAACCTCAGACAAGCATGAATTTACCACAGTATGTTGAAACTTGCTCTGGAATGAACTGTGATCACTGGAATGGGTATGACAAGTTAAAAAAAAAAAAAAAAAAATATTTGTTCACCAAACCATTCATTTCAATTTTGGTAGGACAGAAGAAGTGTATCACAGAAAATGATTCATTCCAAATGTCAGAATCCATTTCATGATTTAGTGACCTCAACTGTATGCATTCTTCCACTTTATGTCTTGAAATGTTTCAGAGAGTACACCTTGGTCATGTCCTAACTAAGCAAGCACTGACTTGCTCTCATGCCTGTGTTGATAATCATACTCTGTTAGTTCCTCTGTCAATGGAAAAACTCACCTGGCAAATTACGCCGGTCATTTCCAATAGTGCAGTTGAAATCCCTCGGTATCTGTGCCCTGG